>WTTZ01000121.1:0-70538 GCA_011750695.1 Penicillium sp. OUCMDZ-019
ATAATTACTGATAGGCTCACTAAATCTCTTTTAATTAAGAAGTATAAAGCCTTTATTAAGCATCTCAGGCTAATTAATATAAAGTATTTAATCAACTAGTAATGATTTTAAAGCCCTAGTATAGAATTATTATTAGGTAAGCTATTAAGGCTAGTCTTATTAATAATAGTTTTATATATTCCTTTTTACTAGTTATAAATTTAAATCTCTAACTAATTAGCTTACTTTCTTTTATTTTTTGCTGTCCTTAATTATTCTTAAAGCCTATATAAGAAGCTATTAGAATAGCTTTAGTATAAGATTTTAGATAGATAAGCTATTAAAAACTAATCCTATTTATCACTATTTTATAGATTCTTTTTTTACTACTTATTAGTTTAAATTATGGTCTAAGCACTTTTTTCTTTCTTCTTACTACTAAATGTATTATATAGATTAACAGAATGCGCTTTACTTTTATTTTATTTTTGCCTGTTTAAGGAATTATATACTAAGAGGATATAACAGCAGATTATTATTACTTTACTGGATTTATTATATGACTCAGTGTATAATTCATCCTTATATAGGATATCCCAATTCAGTGCCTGATTATGTATTAAATTTAGTGTCTAAATTAACCCCTTGCTCAATTATAAATATAGCCTTAAATGGCTCCCTATACGCTCCTTTTTAGTTACTATGCAGAATCAATAGTATTTTACTATACAAGCCAATACAGTACTCCAACTCCGTTGTCAAAATCAGACTTCACTTGACATCAAATGCACACAGATGACGCTTAACAGGTACTTCCTGCTCAACGATCACAATCACAATGATAATACTCTAGTATACAGGTATGTTTCTCTTTGAAACCAACTTTCATTCCATCGCTAAATAGTCGAGGCTTGACTCCTAAGCTCCACCGCTTGTCTATTCCAATCCTGATCGTCTTCAAACTCATCATCATCACCAGATGGCCTGCGAGAGAAACAGCATTTGTAGACAATATATGACACGGCGGCACAGATTATAACAGCTCCAGCTACACTTCCAACCGCGATTCCTGCAATCTTCCCACCACTGAGACCATGATGTGTGGATGTCGCACTGGGGCTTGCGGTTTCGCTTGATGCACTGCTGGAAATGCTGGTCATTGAAGACGTGGATGTGCCGGTACCTATATGGGTCAGTTATGGCTTGTGTGACAACGATTGAGAATATATTTGAACGTACCCGAGGATGAGGTTGTCGAGATCGTGGAACCAGTTCCAGTTTCTCCTCCAACTGAGCTGCTTGTTGTTTCAGGCACCGTGACTGCGCCATCTTCTGCGCCAGTAGACGTGCTACTCGATACCGACTCTGTTGCACTAGCCGCTGCGGAACTCACTACGGCAACCAAAAACATTATACATGCGATCCTTCTATTTAACACGGGCATGGAGGGTCATACCAGAAGTGGAAGTAGAGCCTCCTCCAGTCGTTGGCGTGGCCAACACCAAAATCTGCTCTGAAGTTGGACCACAGGTCCACGAAGTAATATAATCGGAGCCCGTGGCTGCGGTCTCGCGAACGTAGGTCACGCATGCGTCGGAACTAAAAAAGGAACAGAAGTTAACCACTGCTTAAAGTCCTAAGTAAAACTTTGACTGTTAGCTCGATTCGCAATGCTTACCACCGGCGAATTTGTGAATATATGCAGTTGGCGCTTGCTACCCCTCCGCAATAAGGGGATGAATCAAGCTGGCATGTCTCTGGCCTGTCGCAGCCGAGCTGGTCACAGCATCCCCAGTAGTAACTGTCGAAATTACACGTTGATGTTCCCGGACATACTAGAGGAGAATCTGCTTGCTGGTTAGATGATAGGTCCGAATAAAAAGTATCAGGGGACGGGGAAAAACTTGCTTGGATCTCCACTGACATATCCACAAGTCTGATCGGCTGCCCTCTTCTCGAGGAAGTCGGCATTGTATACAGGCGCTGCTGTTATCAAAGCGGCAGCTATTTTTGCATCTGGGGTTGCAAATACAGTATGATGAAAGAATAGAGAGATCAGAGCAAGTCTTGCATACAGCAAGCTGTTGCCGCGAAGTTGCATGATGCTGTTACATTCACGAGTAAGTACTTGAGACAGGAACGCGTATTGAAAATGCATCAGATGCATAAGATCAAGGGATAGTAACTAATAAAGCATTATCAGGCAGAAGATTAAATATTGTTCATTGTTTTGCTAAGGGTTAGGGTTAAATATTGAATGCCGCGGATCGGAGTCAGTTCTCTTTACTTTTTCCTTGCACGATTACGCCACAACCTCATAGCTATCCGATCATTTATCACTTGGTGATTGAGGCAAGATAAAACTATCCAACATTATAGACGACGAACCCGAGTCCTGTGCGGCCTATCTTCGGCCTGCAAGAGAGAAGCTTTTACCGCACAGACACACAGCAAGAGCCGGGGCTAGAACAGTGGCAAAAGAGAAGAGAAAAAGAGTACAGCATTGCCGAGCAGGAACCGGAATTGATTGGACGCCTCAGACTCCGTATCTTGCTTGACTGCATTGAGGATTTGTACTTGAGCCTCCAGATGCATGATCCTTGTGGCGTCTGAAGTTTAATACCAGACGGGTCACACGAGACCCGAAGAGAATGACATAGGAGGCAAGTTTCTGGCATTGCCAAGCGAACTTTTAGAAGACCGGCGATTTAAAGAATTGCCTGCTGCGTTTGATACGGTATCACATGGCTCACGAACTCCGAGGCACGTCGATACAAGGCGGAATGGTTAGACGAGGAGTTGGCTAATCCTCAGCCACTGCATGAACTGGGTGTTATTGCCCTGGGTAAAACGAGTGGCTTGGATGGCGGTCGTATACGCCTTGGCTAAAAGCAAGAGAGCCTCAACACGCCGCTCGCAGGCTATAGATAGCCGATCGATGCTCGGCACTCTTCCCCTCCACAGTATCACATCGACCGGATATATCCCATTATCCACAATCCAAAACAATCTTCAAATAATAGAATCCAAATCATGACCACATATCGTGTTCCTCCGCCGCAAAGCCGCGAAGATGTACACGTCGGAATCGTCTGCACCCTGGACGTGGAAAAACAAGCAATCGACAAGTTCTTCGACGAGGTATATAATGCTGCGGATTTAGGAAAGCTAAGGAGCGACGCAAACTATTACAAAATCGGACGTATCGGTAGACACAATGTGGTCTTGGTGAAGCTCTCGGGAAAAGGGACGCAATACTCTTCTCGATCGGTGGCAGACCTTAGCCATAGCTACCCGGATATCAAGCTCTATTTATTGGTTGGGATATGTGCTGGCGTCCCATTCCGAACACGAACACGAAATGAGAATGTAGAAACAACGGAGACGATTCTAGGCGATGTGATAATCAGTGATAGTATTATCCAGACCGACAGTGGGAAGCAATTTCCTGATGAATTCCGGAGAAGAACCGATAGACGCGAAGTCCTTGGGAACCCTCCACTTGATATAAGAAATATGCTGAGCTACCTGCGATCCGAGACCGAACCACTCCACGAGGGAATGATGCATAACTTGAATTTCATTCAGAAACAGGATCAAGGGAAATGGGAATATAGAGGTATTTCACAAGATAGACTCTTCCACTCATATGTCCGACACAAGCACTACGCGCCGCACATCACATGTGAATGCATGCATTGCAAATCAAACGACGATCCAGTCTGCCATGCAGCCTTACAAGATCCTTGCACCATCACAGGATGTGCAGAACACTTAATGCAAAGAACACGCATGAAAAGTACCGTGGATAATGCCCACTTCGTCCCTAAACCGTCGATCCGCTTCGGCACATTTGCCTCGGCAAACACCGTGATGAAATCTGGCGAGCATCGGGATAAGATCGTCGAGAAGGAAAGAACCGAGCGGAACGAGGACATCATTGCATTCGAGATGGAGGGTGCAGGGATGTGGGATGACAGGCCGTGTGTGATCATCAAGGGGGTTTCCGACTATGCAGACAGTCATAAGAACGACATCTGGCATACTTATGCAGCAGCCACAGCAGCGTCCTGTACCAAAGCATTTTTGGAAATGTGGATCCCCTCAGATCCTCTTCAGGGATCACAGCCTCAGCGGGGGCAGTTGATCTCGCAAGGTCGTCAGCATCAAGGTGAAGCACGAGATAACCCTGACCCTCCTGCTTATGGTCGAATATTCTAGAATTGTTCTGGACCTGTGCTGACTCGAAGATGAGAATCTGGTAGCGTAAGCAGTCAGGGTGTTACCGGCACGCTATCACAAGTGACGCTTGTTGAAAGAACTCCTACCAATGCGGATGCTCGGATCTTTTACACTTTAACTCGAGGCCACTTAAAACATGCGAATGGCTACTGGGATCGCCTGACACTTGAGTCCTGGAATGTATACCGGGCAATATACCAAAGGTGCTACGATGAGGAAGATAAAAAAGTCCGATGTTAGTCCAAGCCTCCTCAAGGATATAGTTCGGGTTTCATGACATAATGTAGTTTACTGACGGACAATCGTTGTCTATCAGTCCAAAATTTTATAAGAGAGTTTGACGACTCCATGGGCCCATCTCAGGCCATCATGCGTCAGTGTTGGAACAAGGTTGTTCCTATAGCTCACCGCCAGGGGGGTACCTTACTTCCTCTATCTCAGGGGCGCGTACTATCAGTGCTGTACATGCTGCATATCTTCTATGCATTGCATGAAAGTCCACCTTCCGCATTCGATAGTCGACGACATGCTTATCTATTACGGTTCGCCGATTGGACGCCCTGCTGCTGCACTTTGAATTGCGGACGATTATGGAATTTTGCTTCACGCACGGGTATTTGGAGGCAGAGGACAGGTACCTATAGTGGCCGTTGTCATGTTGATATGCATCTGAGTTATAATCTCCGAGATGCAAAGCATGTAGCTGCGCAGAAAGCTGTGTATGCAGCTGCCTATGGAGCTACGCGGCATAGTTGGTGGAATGCTTATACTAGGCTTCAGGCAGGGACTTTGTCGTAGATGATAATATGGCATCAATATTCAAGTGTTTTTCTAACCTTTAGCCTTTCATGTTTGTGTTAGAGATTGATTTGAAAGCATACTGAAGACTTGATTACTGCCGGGTGAGTACGGTAAAACTTATTTTTGACGACAACATGTTTTTATGCCATGGGTGGCATGGAATAAATGTCCTACTAAGTTTTAATTCTGCGACTGTCTCGCCCGAGAAAACATCCATGATTGGTCTGTGTTTACAATACTAGCCTACTCCGTACGGAGTAGTCTGACGTGATGCCCTAACCCTATACCCTAGCCCTATCCAATCAGCGCTAGAGATTGACCGCGTTTTCCAACGTCGCATCAAAACATAAGCCTTACAAAAACAAGTTTTGAATATTCTGCTGACTGGTCAAGTAGCAGTCAGCAATAACACGACATTTTTTTTTTCATAATACATGCACACACAACCTCCTTTACGGATTACTACTCCGTTCTCATGATCTATATCCGATCAACCGACAACCGGTGGTCCCGATAGAAAAGCCCCGAGTGTTCCGCTGATCTCGGGCGCGCTCCGGGCGGATGTGCAGTTAGTTATGCATGACTTGGTTGCTGATTCAGGGGTAACTAGCATGCAGAACAACACGGTGTAATGCATGCATTACGCATTTTATACATTATGCATTATCCACAACTTACACAAGCAGCTTGCTAGCGTTGCCCAAAAGAGCAGTTGAGGGAAATCATTCCCCGTGCATGAAGAATCCCCTCCCACGATCATACCTAACTAGAACGCTAGCTGACTAGATCCATTTCTAGCTGTGGATCATATCAGGCCATACCACGGTTGATTGGATTACAATTGTCAGAATGTTCAAGACATGTTTGGCAGCGCAAGAATCTCCTTTTACGAGCGTGTTCAGTTATTGTAGCATCTGCAGGCTGATGGTTCCCACTCTCACATGATATATTGAGAAGTCGATGAATTGGCACGGAGACGTCCGAGAATAAGCACCATCTGCTACCTTCCTTCAACATGTTGAGATTCGTCATATGTTCCATTAAAAACGAGTATGTACGTACATAGGGCAAAATAAGCTTCAGCTTTCTTGCAAGTCTTACGAGTACGGAGTACTGGGTCCTTGGTTCCAACATGTTCGGCATAATCCGCGAGACGTCAACAAGCTAGAAAATACATGAACATATCCCTGAAATAAGCATATCATGAAACAGCGTCATTTGTTCGCTCATTCGCTCCCTGTCTAGCACCTACGGAGTGTGTTGTACCACTCAGATCGCCAGAACACTCCTCCGCATGCGTATCCACTGCGATCCTACAGAGTACGGACTACATAGTGCCTCCGGTTTTGCTTAATTTCATCAAAAAATGGAACCGAGCCTCAATGACGATCACAGCTTAGTCCACCCACGTCAAAAACAAGTCACACTGCGACCTACCGTTTGGAGCTTAGAGTGGCGCATAGAAGCTAGAGCCAGGCTCTAGATTGCTACGTCGGTCCGTAATTCGTGCATCAGCTAGGCGTATTCTGACCAACAGGGGATCTATGCAAGTATCAACACGATCGGTGGCTTGAAAGACGGTAGCAATGCAGCTATGGCTATTCGCGGCTCAAGACATTTAGTCTAATATACCTTCACATACATGGCTTGCAGGTTTTAATCCAGATTCGACCAATTGAGGCACGCCATGAAGCACTACAATAACGAAACTTGAATAATTCACCACCTTTCCACACCCGTTGTTACCAAGCCAGTGTGAAATTAACAACATGGGGCCCCTCAATCATACAGGCATCTACCACCTACACCTCGGTGATGTTTCTTATCTCGGAGAGCCCGTCAGGGATCGACATTGGCGGTTGTAGTTAGTTCATTCATGTCAGGCACGAGTCAAGATGACAAGAAATCGAGATACGACATCGTTATCTTTAGAGATCATCACATCATCAGCTTCAATTAGAGATGACAGTGCCAGGAAAAGTATAAATTCAGGGCAAAGTCCACTCCTCAATAAGCTTTTCATCCTCTTCAATATCATCAGCTTTCACTCTTATACTCAGTGTCTGTCAAAATGGTTGGCTCTAAGACTGTCATCTCTGCCTTGGCTCTGTCGGCTCTCGCCGCTGCTGCCCCAGCTCCTACCAAGACCACTCAGTTCTCTATCCAGCAGGTCGCCGTTAAGAAGCCTGCTTCTCACCCAGCTGCCAAATATGCTAAGGCTTTGGCCAAGTACGGCGCCACCGTCCCCGCAAACGTTGCCTCTGCTGCTGCCTCTTCTCAGTCTGGCTCTGCCACCAACACCCCTACCACTGACGATGAGGAATACGTTACTCCCGTCACCGCTGGTGACAGCACCCTGAACCTTGACTTCGACACTGGTTCTGCTGATCTGTACGTCTCATCTATCTTAACTTACAACAGGAAGTGAGAAAGCTAACATGTGTTTACAGCTGGGTCTACACCTCCGACACCGAGGGTGCCGGCTCTGGTGTCAACTTCTACACCCCCAGTGCCAGCGCCAAGAAGCTCACTGGTTACACCTGGGACATCTCCTACGGTGATGGCAGCTCCGCTAGCGGTGATGTCTACAAGGACACCGTTGTTGTTGGTGGTGTCACTGCTACTGCCCAGGCTGTTGAGGCCGCTGAGACCGTCAGCTCTGAGTTCTCCGAGGACACCTCCAGCGACGGTCTTCTCGGTCTGGCCTACTCTTCCATCAACCAGGTCGAGCCTATTGCCCAGAAGACTTTCTACTTCAACGTCATTGACACCCTGGTCGAGCCTGTCTTCGCTGTCACCCTGAAGCACCAAGAGCCTGGTACCTACGACTTTGGCTTCATCGACTCCTCCAAGTACACTGGAGACCTCACCTACGTTGACATCAACACCAGCGAGGGTTACTGGCTGTTCGATGTTGACGGCTACGAAGTTGAGGGCGGTTCTTCCGGTTCCGACTCTTTCGAGGCTATTGCCGACACTGGTACCACCCTTCTCATGCTTGGCGACGACATTGTCAAGGCGTACTACGACCAGGTCGACAGCGCTAAGAACTCTATCCTCGAGGGTGGCTACGTCTTTGACTGCGATGCCACTCTCCCAGACCTGAAGCTCACCATCGGCGGCTACACCGCCACAGTCCCCGCTGAGTACCTCAACTACGCCGCTGTCACCGACTCTCTCTGCTACGGTGGTCTCCAGTCCGCTGGTCTCCTTGGCCTGAACATCCTTGGTGATGTCTTCCTCAAGAGCCAGTACGTCGTCTTCAACGGTGAGGACAACAAGATTGGCTTTGCCCCTCAGGCTTAAATTAGAGACTGAAAGCTCCAAAAACATTTCCTATTATCAAAAGTAGTGAGGTTTTGTTATTTCTTTCTGATACGAAGAGATGATCTCAATTCATCTAGTCTTGACTCTTGGCTAGGGTGGATGAATATGAATCAATGCACATATCCATAGCAACGTATATACTTATGTCAACCAATTATATATATGGGACTTTGAACTGAATATCCATTTCTAGTAGTCGTAGAGAGGCTTTTAATTATATCAAAGCTCTAGATTTTCTAATCATCAATGTTTTGTTTAGTATTCTGAAGGGGTCTATTCTTTAATCAAGGCGAGAGCAACAATATCAACAATCAAGGTTGCACATCTACGTCGTCCTTCTTTGCTCTCCACAGTGACCACGCCAAAATAATAGACCCCTTCAAAACGACAGCAGTCCACAACGCACCCATCATACCAACCGGACTCCGGGCCCAAATACCTCCCAAGATCGTGCCGGAGAGCAACAGGACAACTGCAATCGCACGCCTCCTCTGCGGCAAAGATTTTACAATCGTACCCGGGGAGAAAAGATCCACATGCGAAAACAAGTCACAATAGGTATTCGTCAAGACCACACTCGACAAACCCCCTTGATTCATGACATGGCTCGTAACAGCCTGTCCACTACTCTGAAACGCAACCAACACCAGCGGTACAATAACGCGCCAAGTCAGCCCCGGCTCGTGCGCAGGAGGATGTCCAGTTGTGACGATAGTCGCTGCACACACCATGAGAAGCATCTGAATCGCAAAAGAGAGGCACAGCACCCAGCGCTTCATCGGCGGGAAAACGCGGTAATATGTGCCAAAGAACATTGACCCAATACAGAAACTGGCTATTGAAGCGCCAGATTTTATGCAGCGGTCTCCATTGCTGGCCTGGTCGGCGCCTGCCAGGCCCAGACCTAGATACACGGTGTTGCCGGTTTGCATGCTCACGAAGGAGCCCCAGATGAATGTCGAGGAGCTGTCGAGAAAGCCGGTGATTAGGTAGCAATATAACAGGATTATGTCACAGTGGCGAGAGTCAATTTCTTGTTTGAAATACGGCCATAGCCCCTTGCTACAGGAGCGGTATTTGGTTGCGACGCGGTTGTCATCGTGGTGGTGGTGGTGGTGGTGGTTGTTGTTGTTGTTGCCAAGCAGCGCGTCAGTTTCGGAACTGGCGCTTGCCATGCTGGTTGACTGGGTGTAATGCGATCGGCCTAGCATCTCACAGGCCACTAGCCGCGACCAATATATATACTTGTGTATTTATGTATAAGAGAAGAAATGTCCATGATGATATTCGCGAGTACCTTGGAGACGTTATCTCGATACTTATCCGGCCTTCCGCAAACGTGACGTCACGGCGATAATGCCATTTTTCGTATGCTCAAACAAGAAGAGACTCTAGAATACGTCAACGACATGTATCTTGGTGGTTGAGTAATGAATATTTAATTCGAGAATTATTCAGGGATTTGACTTTGCCAAGTGTTGTGTTTCTTCAATAACACGAGCTATTATATATATATATATCTGCAGATGGCCGCAATACCAAGTCGTGGCTTAGGGCTAGTTTTCGCTGCCCTAGCTTTCTTCATCGTTCTTGCGAATTCATTCTCGGTGCCAGATGGCAACATCCAGCGCCTTCTCAAAATCCCAGCTGCTTCTTCGGAGGAATATTTCTTCGGCGATACCAATGATGATGACAACGACAAACCCTTCACCCCGGGACATCGCGACCCTTATGATCGCAAGGTAGACTCAGTCGGAGATGGCCTCCAACCGTTACCATTCCGCAATGGCGATGGCGCGACGGTAATGGGCCCACGCAATAAAGATCGTGAAAGACAGAATCCAGATCTTGTGCGCCCGCCGAGCACTGACCACGGATCTCTCTCGAATATGCGGTGGAGTTTTGCGGACTCGCATACACGAATTGAGGTGGGAATTCCCTACAGGTTTAGTAAAATTTGACATGTCACTGACAGTCTTCAGGAAGGTGGATGGACACGACAAACGACTATTCGCGAATTGCCAACGAGCAAAGAGCTAGCCGGCGTCAATATGCGTCTTGACGAAGGCGTCATCCGCGAACTACATTGGCACAACGAAGCTGAATGGGCGTACATGCTTGCTGGAAAAGCTCGTGTGACGGGCTTGGATGTAGACGGAGGCAGTTTTATTGACGATGTGGAAGAGGGCGATCTCTGGTACTGGCCTGCTGGTCATCCTCATTCGATCCAGGGACTGGCGCCCAATGGAACTGAGTTCTTGCTCATTTTTGATAATGGCGGCTTTTCCGAAGAGTCGACATTTTTGCTTACCGACTGGTTGGGTATGTTTATCTATACTCTTTTCTCTTGTGTTATGTCACTGACAAATCAATTAGCACACACTCCAAAATCAGTGCTTAGTGAAAACTTCCGTCTCCCTCCCCAGACATTCGAAACCATTCCCAAAGGTGAAAAATATATCTTCCAAGGCAGCATGCCGCAATCCATCGACCGCGAGAAGCCGACTCGGTTCAAAAAGTCGAAGAAGCAGTTCACTCACAAAATGCTCGCCCAAGAACCAGAGGTAACATCAGGCGGCGAAGTCCGCATCACCGATTCCACCAACTTCCCCATCTCAAAAAGAGTCGCTGCCGCACATCTAAAAATTGAGCCTGGTGCCATTCGTGAAATGCACTGGCATCCAAATGCGGATGAATGGTCATATTTCAAGAAGGGACGTGCCAGGGTTACAGTCTTCGCGGCAGAAGGCAATGCGCGCACGTTTGACTATGTGGCTGGGGATGTGAGTATTGTGCCGAGGAATATGGGCCATTTTGTCGAGAATCTCAGCGATGATGAGCCGATTGAGATGCTGGAGATCTTTCGGGCGGATGAGTTTCAGGACTTTTCGCTGTTTCAGTGGTTGGGAGAGACGCCGAAGCGCATGGTTGCGGACCATGTATTTGCAGAGGACAAGAAGGCTGCGGATCAGTTTCTCAAGCAGATTGAGAGTGCGGACAAGGATCCGATTAAGAAGAAGTACTACGAATATTAGGCAGGCCTAATTGTTCAGGTTGACAAGCCTAATAATCAGATAAAGGATTGTTATTAGGATACATTAATTCTACAAGGTGGATACCAATAAGACAACCTATTATAACGATAATTAAGTCCTTAATTGACGATAAAGAAGCGATTATGGATAAATTAAAGATGTATGATATTAGCAAAACAGTACATGGATATAGTTGAAGATGAAGTCATACCCGATAAGAAATGACGTACAAACGATCTGCGCCGATTCGCGCTGTGATTGGCCGGGGAGATACAAAACGTGGATCGGAAGATTTATGATTGGCTTATCGCGATCGAGTAGCTTATCGAAGCCCGATTAGCTGCGTCATGCTATTCAGAATCGTGATATTTATAGCTGGATGAAATGACTACCGTGGTAGGATAAGTCCTCTGCGGAATTTGGCCTGTGTTTCGTCGTCATGGGAATAAAATGTGATGATAGAAGCAAACCTTCTATAGATGACACCAACCGCCCTTCGTTAAATGATACGACTTCGTTGTTCGATCCGCGATTAACACCATCGTGTTGATCGATGCACGTGCGCAACGTTGACGCCACAGGATCGGCACAGCTCTAGACTGTGAGGATTCATCAGACCAACGAAAGTGGGAGTTGATGGGATTACGTCAAAAGAGATGCTCGATTTGCCTCTTCAGCTATCAAGTGTGTCGGCCATGAGTTTTTTGGTTTTGTATACTTCGGGTTGACATTATCTGATATAGCTACACCGGGGAATTTTACTATGTATAGCCATGTCGAATCTCGAGTAAACTGTTCCATTATCATAGTAGACCTACTCACTCCACAGTAATTGATCTATGAATTGAATGCCAATAACTTTGTATCATACAAATCTCGACAACACCTGTCAAATATGCCATATCCATATAGCACCATCATGACATTTGCACAGACCCTCATTAACCCTGGAACGATTTACTTTTCTAGACGTTCTGGCCATCCAATAAAATAACAAGTTGCCAACCGGAGAAATAAACGAAGGGGGTCGAGGCACGTCATTCTAGATCTCGCAACGGCCAGGACCCACCGTCTCCACCGGAAATGATATCAGCGAGCATGGGGTAGCTTGTTTGGATGACTTCATCTGGTACAAAGTAAACATCATTGTATTCTGTGTTATAATGTAGATGTTCTGTTGAAGGATTGAGCAACAGAAAGAATGGGAGAATGGAAGTAGATATTCTTGTGTAAGACTTTAACCAAATTGAATACATTCGATGCATAAGTATCTCCTATAAATATACACGCCCACCCCGTAAACACTCAGACCCACACCAATCATCACGGTAAATATGACAGGGGTCACCCCATACTTCCCAAACAGGCTACCAGTCACCTCCACGCATGGCTAAGAAGATTGACGCAACAATGACTTGGTGGGCTTGCGCCAAGCCAGACATATCTAACCACTTACAAAGCATCTCCAAACATGACAGCAGGGATGACACTCACCAGCCTCACAATGGACATCCACTTACGCACGTTTGTGGCTCGAGAATGGGGCAGAGTGTGGCTCTTCTCAAGCTGATTTGCTGCTTTCAGGCCATGTTGTGAAAGCCGTTGCCTTGGTCTTTCCTATTAGAGTAAAGACGTATGCTAACCAGGCACTCGAGACAAATGGTCCATCGTTTAAGGGAAATTAAGTACCAGACTAAATGTGTCTGTCTGTATATTAGCTGCTGTTATACATGTCATCATCGTCAGATGCTGGATAAACAATGACGTAGGGTAGGTCTGTTGTCGTACCCCTGAGGCATAAAAGTGCTCGCTTTGTTCGTTTCTATTTCATATTTATCAGAATTCTTTATTACTATCGACGAAAGGTATTACGACTTTTATTTAACACTGGTTGCAACTTTTCATTCACGGTTACGATACGATAACGATAGCTGACGATTTATATTGACTTGATCGTCTAACGAAAGAAATTATATTATCATCACAACTACGAGAACAGATAACGAGTTATATTGACTTGATCATCTTCAATAAAAAGACCCGATTTAAAACAAGTCATACTCTATATCAGGCTTGTATCAACACGAATTTCTACAAACAACAACAGACCAACTTCGACGACTCTATATTCCACCTACTCTTCACTTAAAAATAACCACCAAAACCTTATATAAAAACTCAAAAATTGAACAAAAAAACAAAACAACTGAAAATGGCAACTCAAGCACCATCCAAACTTCCGCACGAAGGCCCCAAAACACCCACCAAAACCAAGAGCCCCTTCTCTGCCAAAGGCTCCCCGAAATCGACAACCTCGCAGACCAAGAAAGCACTAGGCGGAACGACTGGTAAAGACAAGACCACGACGCCGCGAAAGCTCAAGCGCAAGGTCGATGATACTCTTACCCCGGCTGCGGATAAGACTTCCAAGTCTGGCGCAGGTGCTGCTGAAGGAGTAGCGTCGGCTGGTAGAAAGGGCAAGAAGGATCTGGAGCAGAGGGCTCCTGAGCCTGAGCCCGAGGTTGAGCCCGAGGTTGAGCAGGAGTCTGATGCTGAGGAGGGACAGGAGGAGGAACAACAAGAAGAAGGAGAGGGTGCCGGCATTGACCTCGAAGACAACGATGCTACCGGTGAACTTGACGGAAGCCAAGAAGATGAAGATGAAGACGAGGAGGCCGAGGAGGTAGGCGGCGAGGAAGATGATGTCTCCATCGCAGCTCCAGAGCAACGTGGCGTGCCCACCGACAACCAATCCCAAGCCTCCGGCTCTGCGACCGGTGGCTTCTTCCGACGCACCGGCAACGGCCTCAACAGCTTTGCGCGCGGTTTGCGCGGGGTGGCCGGGAGTCTGAGCCAGGGCAATGCTCAAGGCGCTGCTGGCAGGTTTAAGGGTACCGCTGAAGGGGTCGTAAATGCTCTCCCGCTTGACATTTCAGCGCTCAAGGGACTGGAGATTGGCGATGGAGGAAAGGTTCTCGACAAATCAGGCAACCCGCTGGGTCAAGTTGTTGAGGGCGATCCCGATGATCTCGTTGGACAGACGGTTGGCGACGACGGCGAGATCGTGGATGAAGATGGCGATCTTATCGGTCGTGTCGATCTGCTTGGTGACGTCCAGAACAAGGTTACTGAAACTCTGGACCAGGTCAAGGATAACCTCCCATCGCTGGAAGATCTTGCTGGACTACCTGTCTCGGAGGGCGGGGAGATCAAGGACAAAGATGGAAATGTCATCGGCCGCATTGTTGAAGGTGAGCCCTCGGATCTCGTGGGTCATACTTTGAACGAGGCCGGCGAGATTGTCGACGAGGATGGAGACTTGATTGGTCGCGCCGAGGTTATTTCCCCAGAAGAAGCACTCAAGACTATCCAGGAAAATGCCGGTGATGTCCAGGAGACCGCAGAGGATGCTCTGCCTAATGGCCTAGACGAAAAGGTCGATGAAGTTAAGGGCAGTCTACCTCAGCTCGCTGATCTCGACGGCCTGCCTGTCTCCGAAGGTGGCCAGATCAAGGACAAGGCCGGAAATGTCGTCGGCAAAGTTGTCGAAGGCGACCCGGAAGATCTCGTCGGTCAAACCATCAACGACGCGGGCGAAATCGTCGACGAAGACGGTGATTTGATTGGACGTGTTGACGTCGTGTCTCCTGACGAAGCCGCCAACAAAGTAACCGAGCAAGTCGATGGTGTCAAGGAACAAGCTTCCGAAGCCGTCGAAGGATTGGTGCCTCAAGTCCAGATTCTCCAAGGCCGAAAGATCAGTAAGAAAGGCAAGATCCTCGACGAAGAAGGGGATGTGATCGGCCAAATCACCGATGGCTTTGATCCTAAGGACCTTGCTGGCAAGAAGCCGAATGAGAAGGGTGAAATCTTGGATAAAGAGGGAAATGTCATCGGCAAGGTCGAGGTCGTCCCGGGCGAAGCTGCTGATTCGGCTCTGAAGTCTCTCCAAGAAGAAGCCGAGGAGGCAGGACAAGCTGTTGAGGGCGTCGCTGACCAAGCAGAGGAAACTGCTGGTGGTGTTGCCGAATCTGTCCCTGATGTTCAAGGTTTAGCCGCTCTCGATGGGCTTGAGGTTAACGAAGACGGCAATGTTGTCGGACCCGATGGCAACGTGCTCGGCAAGCTTGAAGATGGCAACTTGGAGGACATTGCAGGCAAGACCGTGAACGAGAAAGGTCTTGTCATCGACGATGACGGCAATATCCTCGGACGTGTATCCCTCGTCAACACTGACGACGTCAAAGATGCCGCCGGGGACGCAACTGAAGACGTCCAGGATACTGTTGACGATGTCCAGGAGGCTATTCCTGAATTACCCTCTCTATCCACGCTGGAAGGTCTCAAGGTAAACAAATTCGGCAAGATCATCAACGACGCCGGCGTCCCTGTAGGCGAACTCACCGAAGGAGACGCCAAGAAACTCGCCAAAGTCGGTGCTACCCTCGACGACAAGGGTCAGTTCTGGGACAACCGCGGCAATGTCATTGGCAAAGCCCAGACTATTCCCGTCGAAGAAAATGACACTGAAGGACCGTTTGCCGGTCTCGAGGGACTCATTGTCGCACAAGACGGCTGGGTTGAAGATGACAATGGCAACCGCGTCGGAAAAATAGTCGAGGGAGACTCGAAGAAGCTCGTTGGACGTGCGGTGGATGAAGATGGCGACATCCTCGACAAGAGAGGAAATGCCGTCGGTCGTGCTGAGCGCTACGAACAGCCGGACGAGCCTGAGGTAGAGGAGCCCGAGAAGCCGGACTTCTCGAGCGTTGTCGGTCTTTCACCAAACAAGACCGGCAATGTCATCGGATACGAGGGCGTGCCTATTGCACGCGTGGTTGAGGGTAACTTGAAAGAAGTCGCCGGCCGAAAGGTTGACTCTGACGGCCAGATCTGGAATGATGCTGGCAAGGTCATCGGCCGTGTCGAGCTGATCCCCGAGGATGAGCGCGAGACCAAGCCCGAGGGCGTCTTTGGCGGACTTGACGGTCTGATTGTCAACAAAGAAGGCCTCGTCGAAGACGAAGAAGGCAACATTGTCGGCAAAATCGTCGAGGGAGATGCTAAGAAGCTGCGAGGTCGTGCGGTTGACGAAGACGGTGACATTCTCGACAAGTACGGCAACATCAAAGGCCGTGCCGAGCCATACGAGGTGCCTGAAGAAGAGGTTGAAGAAGATGACCTGTCCGCTCTCGAAGGCAAGAAGGTCAACAAGACAGGCAATGTCGTCGACGAGCACGGCACCGTCTTTGGCCGCATTAGCAGCGGCGATCCTAAGAAGCTCGCTGGAAAGAGTGTCGATGGCAAAGGCCAGATATGGAGCGACAATGGCAAGGTCATTGGCCAGGCCGAGCTTATCCCTGGCAACGAACAAGGAAAGCCCGAGGGCGAGTTCTTCGGCTACGATGATGCCAAGGTTGGAAAGGATGGCGTCGTCGTTGACGGGTCTGGCAAGATCATTGGACGGTTGACTGAAGGAGACGCCAAACGTCTTCAAGGGCGTCCTGTCGACGAGGACGGCGACATCCTCGATAAGTCCGGCAATGTGATTGGCAAAGCAGAGCGCTGGGAGCCTGAAGAGAAGCCACGCGATGTGAACCCCATGTCCGGACGCAAGGTCAACAAGCAGGGCGAAGTGCGCGATGAGAATGGCGACCTCATTGGCAAGGTGACTGAGGGCAACCTCAAGAACCTCATCGGCAAGAGCATCGACGACAATGGATATATTGTTGACAACGATGGCAACAAGGTCGGCGAAGCCACTCTCCTCGAGAACATCCCAGAGGAAGAGCCAGAGCCTGAAGAGCCGCAGGAGGAAGTCTCGCCTGAAGAACTAGAAAAGCAGCAAAAGGCTGAGAATGACAGAAAGTTAGCAGAACGTATCTGCGCTATTCTGTCAGATACACTCGGCAAGATTGAGCCAGTGTGCAAGCAGATCACAGATGTATGTCCCTATGTCTCATCCCTGCGAAGTGTGAAGTAGTGAACAGTTACTAACATTGATATAGCACATCGAAAAAGCCGACCGCACACCCAAAGACGAGCTGGACGAAGAAAAGCTCGTGCAAGACGTCAAACCACTCCTCGAAGAAGGCGGCCGCATGCTTCAAGAATGCAACGGCGCCATCCGCGCCCTCGATCCCGACGGACGCATTGCAGCAACCGCCAAAGCGCGCGCTCAAACACACGAGGCGACGCCAGAGGAGTACCGACTGGCGGATCTGGTCAAGGAGCTTACACAGACTGTTGTCAAGACGATTGATAATGGGCGGAAGCGCATCCAGGACATGCCGCATGCTAAGAAGAAGCTCAACCCGCTGTGGTCGTTGCTGAGCGAGCCGTTGTTCCAGATCATTGCTGCTGTTGGGCTGTTGCTTAGCGGTGTGCTGGGTCTGGTGAGCCGGCTGCTTGATGGGCTTGGACTGGGTGGCTTGGTGCGAGGGCTGCTTGGGGGGCTTGGTGTTGACAAGCTGTTGGAAGGACTCGGACTGGGGACTATCACCGAGTCTTTAGGGTTTGGCAAGAAGAAATAGCTCTCTGCTTACTAATATTTGAATCTTTTGAAGTGTTCCATTTGCCTTTTGCTCTATGTCTGTTTATGAAAAGCCAGCGTCTGTATTATTCTTTATTATTCTGTATTAATCCTTGTCTTTTTGCTGTGACTTTTTGAGCGTTCTGTTCATCTTTCTGCCAATACGATGTACCTATAGTAGCTAGCCAATCCTCCAATGCAACCAGCGACGTTCAGATACTCTACTTTCTATATCCGAATCCTTGTGTCTAATAGTAAGTAGCAATCCTCCAATGCAACCAGTGACGTTCAGATAATACTTTCTATGTCGAGTGCATGCGTCATCATTCTCCGGCAATTGACATTCATTAGCCGACGTTCTGAACTTCCCAGGCATACGTCGGCCTTCTCACCGCTACATTAGGTCTGCTGGTCTAGCAATCGGCTAATGAATGCCAATTGCCGATGCTTGCCAGCAGCTCAGGCATGTGACCCCAAGTAAACCATCGAAAGCTGGTTGGCTGTATGCATGATCGGATGCGATGAAAATATCCTAATGCGGAAATAATGTGGAATAGACGTGGGGGATGATGGATCATGTTGCGTGTTCCCCGTGGGGTAGCATCGATTGCCGGCGGTTACTGACTGCGCATACATAAAGGCTTAAACTTGCCGATGCCGTTGATCTATGTATCCCTTTCTCATTCTTCACTCCTCCTCAGTACCAGGCCACTCACAATGGCCGACTCAAAGACAAACGACGACCCTCTGCACGTAGAAACAACCACACGCCATGACGCCCTCAAGCCCATCCAACACGCCGACCGGGCCGCGAATCTCGTCAGCACCGGCGAACGCCCCCTCCTCACCGAAGCAGACAGCAAACGCATCTGCCGCAAGACCGACCGCACCATTCTAGTCGTTCTGATGTGGGTGTACTTTCTGCAAATCCTCGACAAATCCGTGCTCGGCTACGGCGCCACCTTCGGTCTGGAAGCCGACAACGGCCTCACGGGCGACCAGTACTCGCTGGTCAGCTCCGTCTCGTCAATTGCACAGCTGGCCTGGCAGCCGTTTTCGTCGTATTTGATTGTGCGAGTGCCGCATCGCATTTTGATGCCGACGCTGTGCCTGGGATGGGGCATTGCGCAGACGTGCATGGCGGCGTGTCATAGTTTCAGTGGGTTGATGGCCACCCGGTTTTTCCTCGGGCTGTTTGAGGCGGGCTGTTTGCCATTGTTTAGTGTGATTACGTCGCAGTGGTACAGGCGAGCGGAGCAGCCGATGAGAGTGGCCGCGTGGTATGGGACGAATGGATTGGGGAGTATTGTTGCGGCGGCGTTGAGTGTTGGGCTGGCACATATTCACTCGGATGTGCTGAAGTCGTGGCAGATGTATGCCCATACATCCCTAGGCGAGAGTCTGGAGCAACTGCTAACTTGTATAGTATCTTCCTCTTCGTCGGCCTCCTCACCATCGTCTCCGTCCCCTTCATCTTCTTCCTCCTCGACAACGACATCCCCTCTGCGCGCTTCCTGACTGAAGAAGAAAAGCCTCTGGCCGCCGAGCGTCTCCGCGCCAACCAAACAGGCACGGGATCCCGCGAATTCAAATGGAGTCACGTCCTCGAAGCCATCGCCGAGCCCAAGACCTGGCTCTTCGTAGCCATGAGCTTCCTGCTCAACGTCGGCGCCAGCGTCACAAACACCTTTGGGCCGTTGATTCTGTCCGGCTTCGGGTTTGACGCCTACACCACCAGCCTGCTAAACATGCCGTTGGGTGCGATGCAACTCATAGTGATCCTGCTGTCGTCGTATCTCGCGCAAAAGGCCCGCATCAAGGCCGCCGTCTGCACGGCCCTGATGCTCCCCGTCGTCGCGGGGCTGGCGATGCTGTACACGATTCCGCACCAGGGGAACGAGGCTCCTCTGCTCGTGGGATACTACTTCCTCGCCTTCCTCTACGGCGGGAACCCCCTGATCATATCCTGGATTGTCGGAAACACAGCCGGCACCACGAAAAAGTCCTTTGTGGCGAGCGCGTACAACGCCGCCAGCAGCGCGGGCAACATCGTCGGTCCGCTGCTCTTCAACTCCAAGGATGCGCCAACATACCACCCTGGTCTGCGCGACTGTCTCGCCATTTTCGTCACGCTAGTCGCCGTGCTGCTCATGCAGTGGGCCAATCTGGTTTTCTTGAATAGACTGCAAGAAAAGAAGCGAGTGGCAAACGGGAAGCCGGCGAAGATGGTCGACCATTCGATGGAGCAGAAGTACCATGATATTGAAGAGGATATGCTGCAGGCAGGCACTGCAGAGCAGGTGGTGGCTATGCAAGTGCAGGAGGAGATTGGCGAGAATGCGTTTTTGGATTTGACGGACCGGCAGAATGATGAGTTTGTGTATATTTATTGATATATTATATAGCAGACTGTGGTAAATAGCACAATTACGATGTATGAACTATGAATAGAGCCAGCTTTCTCAGGCAGAACTTAGAAGTAGTTAGGGCAAGCGGGCCGCCACATGCAAATCAATCTGATAAACCAGGATCGACCACCGTCACGAAGATCTCTGACACATTTTTCCTGGACGAATTTTCTTCTAAACCTATCTTCTTCTTTTAGCGATAATTATATTTTATGATCTGAAATTTTACAGCACTCCCTTGTGACACAGCAGACAGCTGCCAACACTGAACAGCGACTCGCGACGATGGCTGACCCCAACAGCCATGACGTCACTCCCCCAGCACCACACAACAAACACAACAACACAATTGAAGTACACCGGGAGGATGAGATGCCATTACCAGCCAAGGATAGAGATGTTCAAGCCGCGGAGACCATTCAAGTACCTACCTCTCACCCATCTACCGAGGATTTACGTGGAAACACTAACAATGTGAATACAGAGGTACTACCGCGGCCACCGCACACGCCGCGAACTCAAAGGCTGGTCCCTCTCCTCGTCGACACGCTGGCTCGAAGCCGTCAAGGAAGCGCAATGGCACAAGACGATGGAAAACCAGTACTGCGCCGAGACCAATGGGGACGTTGACGAGAGCAAGCGGGACGATCTGATCCAGCACGAAGAAGATACGAACGACGAGGAAAGAGATATACCACGCCGCGAAAGTCATGGCCTCTCGCCTGAGGTGCGCCGGAAGTGGAAATTGGCTGGCCAGGTCGCGCTCCGTGCTGGCGGGGATGATAACATACACGACAAGATTGTGGAGGAGCATATACAGTCTGGGTCAGAGGAGCGGACGTCGATTGTGTCCACTTCTGCTGGACATAGTATTCATACGTTCCAACACTCAGCGTCGACACAAAAACAAGGCCGGCCCTCGATCCCAACGACGACGGCCGCGGACGTGGAGAAGTTTTCTAAAATGATGGATTTGCAGTACTTCCTCGAAATGGTAGACACCAAACACCGCTATGGGAGTAACCTGCGCGCGTATCATGGCGTGTGGAAGAACAGTCCGTCCAAGCAGAACTTCTTCTATTGGCTGGACTATGGCGAGGGGAAGGACGTCGAGCTCGAGCGTGTGCCGCGCGAAAGGCTCGGAAGAGAGCAAGTGCGGTATCTCAGCAGGGAGGAAAGGCAGGACTATCTCGTTATTGTGGATGCAAACGGGCGTTTCAGATGGGCGAAAGATAATCAAAGAGTCTGGACGGATAGCGAGCATTTCAGGGATAGTATTCGCGGCGTGGTGCCGGTCGATGATAAAACACCAAAGTTTCGAGAATATACGGAAGAAGGTGACGAAGTTGTTGGTTCTGGTTCCAGCACATCTGACGATAATAGTGACGATGAAAGCTCAGATGACGAAGTGCAGCGTTATGTGAATCCGGATTTTGAGAATGCAAAGGGCATCAAGAAGGTTGAATATGTCAGCCCGGCTGTGATTTTCAATCAGCTGATGCAG
The DNA here is from genome assembly GCA_011750695.1 of Penicillium sp. OUCMDZ-019. Taxonomy (NCBI): domain Eukaryota; kingdom Fungi; phylum Ascomycota; class Eurotiomycetes; order Eurotiales; family Aspergillaceae; genus Penicillium; species Penicillium sp. OUCMDZ-019. Next base: position 21,829 of record WTTZ01000121.1, read on the forward strand.
AAGTCGTTGAAGAAGAAGGACAAATGGATTTTTGTGCGCCTCTCCTACCACTCTAGTATTTTTCATACGGAACATGCTAACATTGTTTAGGTCGCTGGTAAGCACCATACTTCACCAAGTTGATCCCTGCTAAAAGAATAGATACATCCTTCCGAATATACATCGGCATCAAAGAATCTGGCGCCTTCCAGCACTCCTCCTTCCTCCGTGGCGCACGCATCTCCGCCGCAGGCCTGATAAAGATCAAAAACGGCCAATTGCGCAGTCTGTCGCCTCTCAGCGGCCACTACCGGCCCCCAGCAGCCAATTTCCGCGCGTTTGTGCATGCTCTGCAAAACAATGGCGTGGACATGTCGCGTGTCTCAATTAGTCGCTCGTATGCCGTTCTTGTTGGGATTGAAGGGTATATGAAGTTCAAGCAGAAGAAGAAGGATGTGAAAGAGAAGATCGAGGAGGAGAAGTCGAAAAAGACATCAAGAAATGACAGTAGAGAGGGGGATGTCCCCGAGATATCGAGGAGTCGGCCGACGCAGAAGAAGGTTAGTACGATGGAGACTGTGAATCGAATCTCGACGACGGAGAGCGCGGAGCAGCCACCTGATGGATCTGGGAAGAAGAGTGGGCTTTTCTCGGCGATTGCGAGGACGTTTTCGAGGAGAGGGTCAAGGGAAAGCAAAAGCAAGACGGTGGAGATACGGGGGCGAGGTATACCGGGGACGGCGCCTGAGGAGGGCGTCCCTGCGCCGGAGGGGCATAGGTAGATACGATTTATGTTGCATGTTGTGATGTTATGTTTCTTTCCTGCTTTTACGTGTGCAATGGGTTTCGGGTTATGCCATAGTTATTTCTAGTTCTGTCTTTATGTCTGCGTATGCATTGACTTTTGTTTCGATAATAATGTGACGCATAATCATACAACGAATGATGCCATGTCCAATGCTTTCACAGCGTAGAAATGGGAATATTATATTCACGAATTATATGTACACTAAACGCTATGAAGAGGTATCAATTATAAAAACGAACGAAAGGAATATCTTTTCAGCAATCCAATTGCCAATAATAGCAAAGAAGTTCAAATCAATTGACATGCGAAAACAAAAAGTCTTTCAACACCGGCGCCCCCGAAAACTCGGGATTTAGCAACACGCAATTGAGAAAGTATTGCAGCCCAACACGTCTTGACTCCAGAAATTTTGGACGGAACTTGAACAGCACGCTCTTCGGCGGTAACGGCGGCAGTGCGTTGATGGAGTGTGGGAAGGCCCTGGCGAGAAGCTGGCGGAGCTCGTCGAATTCGGAGTATCGCATGCGAATGATCATGGGGCCGCCCTGTCGTCGTATGTCAGTTCTGCCTTTCTCTTCGACTTCTATTAGAGATGGTACGCACATCAAGAGTCTGCACCCGACACATCCAAACCACATATGCCCCGATGCCAGTCTTGCCGGACACGACGGCATAATCGTCTATCGTGACATCCTTCGCCCACAACCCCCTCGTCGACGAGGCCTCGGGATCCTCGCTATGGTCCTCAAGCGTTATAGCCGGTTTCGAGCTTGCCACCGAAGCAAACGATGCGCGCGAGACAGCCCGTTGGTGGCGCCAGTAAGGCGGCACGACGCCGGATATCGGCCGGTCCTTGCGTGGTGGCAGGGCCGCGACGTCGCTGGCATCTTCCGCTTGTGACGCGGGCGATGGAATAGTATCGTTTGAATTGTCCGCTTCGGTCTCGGTTTCGACTGCGTTCACATTGTCAACGGCGCTGGCAGCTGCTTCTTCCTCGGGCCCGGCTGGACCCCTCTCGTCACCGGTTGTATGCTCCATCCATCAGAACCGGCGCGGTACTCCAGAGGGCTGAGCAGGGGAGGACAATAATATTCCCCAATGTCTCGCACGGAGCGGAGAGACTAGTGGTTCATTGATGGGGCAATGCCACAATGGACAGGGAGAACGTCTATGCGTTGAGTTTGGCGTCGAGCTGTCGTTGAGTTAGTGCTTACGTACTCCTAAGTTGTGGAGTGCCGTTGACAGCTGCCTCAGGCACGAAGCTCGCCTGGTCTGTGCGCGACGGGAGCTGGAGAGCCGAACGGCAGCTGGCCAATCATACACAACTAAGTGGGGCATGCGGCTCGGCTGCCTGAGGCGCCATGATTGACACCTACTCCGTAGTCTCGCGGTATATATAGTGAGGCTCCCCTGAGATGCACTTGGCAGGGATCTGGCTAATAATGCATTAAACACTGAAACACTGACCGGTGCTAGCTGTCGCCATGTCTTACCTCGAGCTCGAGTTACATTCTGGCTACAATATAGCCTATCCCTTGTCTGAATTCTTTTCTTTTCTTTCCTTGTTTGCTGTGTTTATTTCTCAATGGACCTCAATCTTGAATTATGTCAATGGTATCAAATCAGTCTACACGAACCATCGAGTACAATTTCCTCACTGGATACTCTAGGAGTGCATAGTATTGTTTCCTAGGCAATTCAGCCAATGTGAGCCGCCGTCCGAGCTCTATAGTTTATTTCCCAAAACGGAGGCCTGCGCTTTCCTGATGTGGAATGCCACCCCCTTTGTTGCTTCCAAGGCTTGTGTCACGCCAAGCACAAAATGTCTCTCTGTTTTCATCGTCTTCCCTCAGCGTACCTCGTCCTCGACTGTCCTGATTCCCGGCATATTTCTGCAACAACTTGTTTGCAAGTCAGTTACTATCAGCAAACGGTAAGTCACAAGTCACTCGCTGCTTGCATTCTTCGCAGCAACCGGAATGTGTCTCTTGATCTGCGCTCACATGGTCCCCTCCACATTTCTCTTATCTGTCGCTCCTCCCCCTTCGTGCAAAGAGAGTAATCTGACCTGCTCATCCTCATTTCAGATCTCACTCGGTCAGTCAAGCGTATCGAAAGATCTAATCCAGCAACATGTTTGTCCAGGGACTCTTCGTCCTCAGTTGGATTGTCGGCTGGGCTGCCACTCAGTCCATTGACCCAACCACCATTCCACTGGCTACGCGTGGTGAGTCTTAACAATCCTCCAATCCAACAAAACAAAGATTAATTGAACAGACCAATGGTGCAACCAGCAAAAGACCTCCTGCCCGCTGATCTGCCTGCAGCTCCCCAACGGCACTTCTTCCACAGAAAGCAACAGCTGTGACCCAGTAAGCTTTCCTCTCTCATAACCAGGACGAGCAAAACCATTCTAACAATACATGCCTAGGCAACCCTAGACTTCTCCTGCGTCTGCAGCGACGGCCAATCCCCCAACTCGACCGAATACTCCCAAACAATCCCCTTCTACATCTGCACCGCCTACAACACCCAGTGCCAGAACAACTGCAACGGCGAGTCCACCTGCCAAGCCGCCTGCGTCCAGGACCACCCATGCGGTGCCCAGGAACCCAAGTTGTACAACACCACATCCACGGCAGGCGCCACTGCTACCAAGACGGGGTCGGCTACAAGCACCTCTGGTGGCGGTGATGTGCTCTACACTGGCTTTGGCACTGGCTCCGCTGAAACCGGGTCTAGTTCTGCCTCAAAGGGAGCTGCTGCCGTCCTTCGCCCTGAGTTTGGCCAAATATACGGTTTGTTCATGGTTGTAGCTGGATTGGTTGGCGGATTCGCCGTCTTGCTTTGATTTTAAATTTCATTTGCTGCGAAAAAGCATTAAAATAGGCGTGGTTGCTTGTGCATATTTCAATTCATTCTTTTCTTATTTCGACTGCGCCGGTATTTACAGGCGTAGTGGCCGACAGCCGCCCGGCCATTTTTGTTATGACATGATGGCTGACGTGCTTGACGAGACCCTTTAATATTTGCGTTATTTGCTTTACAGCTTGAGCCCATTTTGTCGGCGCATTGGACAGTGGTTGCATATTGCATAGTCTTCATAGGGAACAAACATTGCCATTTACCACAATCTGGTACCCTCTTAAATAAACAGATGTCTTCTCCAATGCATGCGTATGTGAATATTTCATTTCTAAATGAGCCGTCTAAACGTTTATACAGTAGCAAGAACCTTTGCGTTCTTGTACCACGTCAACAACGGATTCTCGCCGCTCCTTGTCTCCGTGTCGCCTATATACGCCCACCGTTCCATAAACTCCTGGTGACTACTGACGAATGTCAGTTTGCCCGTGATGGCGCGGTACATGTCTTCGATCACATTGAAGTCGGTCGGGAAGAAGATGTCAAAGTAGCCTTGGTGGACCTATCACAAGTTAGCAGCTGTATTAGGGAGGTGTGAGGGGTAGACGTACAAATGGCGTTGAGACGGGGACTGTGCGACGCCGATAGCGAGTCTGCACGACCGGTGCGTTGAGTCCGGGCACGGCGTCGGGCAGACTGCTGAAATCACTTGTCAAGAGTCTGTGGGCCGGGAAGTAGTCTCGCAGTATGTCGAAGAACTGCATCAGCCGGGTTGGGATGTACTCTGGAAGCGTAAAGTCGCGTCTTCCCATGGGCATGGCGCTGCGTATGTTTCGGGACAGCTTGGATGGTAAAGGGCTCGGGAAAGGGCGGCGAGATGCTGCTTGCCGCGCTCTGAGGAATCGCGCTGCGAGGGGGTCCGGCGTGGTGTTGTAGTATTCGCAGAACTCGCCGTCGGTGTCGATTACCACGCCGCCCTGCTGGGGCATTTCGGTCTCGTAGTCGTAGCGGATGGCGTCGTGGGAGAAGTTGTCGAAGACTTCCAGCGCGAGGAAGAAGCAGGGCGAGTGGATGTATTCGTCCCACTCGAAGATGGACTTGTTGATGATCTCGACGTGGCTGGTGTGCCCGCCTTTGTCGAGAGAGGTGAACAGGTTTTGCTTCTGCACTTTCGCGAGAGAGGACGAAATTTCAATGATCTTGAACTTGGTGCGTTGGTAAACTTCTGGGTCTGAATCGCGGATGAAGTCGAGGATATTCAACATCAGGGTTCCATTTCCCGCGCCCATCTCGTAGATTATCAAATCGTGGTATGGATAGAGCGTCAACCGATAGTTCGTGACAAGATACCGAGCAATGGCTTCTCCGTAGTACGGTCGGAACAGCTCTGTGGGCGTATGCCATAATTGCCGAGCAATGTCTGGGTTTGTTTCGTCCAACTTGTCTTCAAACTCGGTGTAGCGCTCTCCTAACAACCGGTGGAAGTCGGGCCCGTCTTCGATGCGACTGAAATCAAACGGCTCTCCCGGATGAAAGATGGTTGCGTGTTTCGAGAAATATCCATAATGCGGATTGTATAAGCTGTCTGGGCATATAATCAGCACCCCATATGACAATGGAAATATATATATTCAATCAACAGAATAATACCTTCGATAAACTCCCTCGTCAGCATTTTCACCTGCCTGGGCCGCTCTCGCCGATTCCGCAGGTCCTTCGCCGTCACCAACGGAAACGAGCGCAATTGCTGGTCAATGTCTCTGGGGTAATCTTCCCTCTTCGTCCACATGCCCTCATCGCTGGCGGCGCTCTTCCTTGTGCCAGGTGTTTGTCGCCTGCTGATGAATGAGCGAGACTGTTGGTAGTGCAGCGGTGCTGGTCCGTGTCTCGTGCCATGCAGTCGACGCAGAGAAGACGTCGAGCGCGTGGCCTGGCATGCTCGATGGTTGAAGAGCTGTCGAAACAGCTGGTTTAAAAGGGGCGAGTCCATTGAGACAAGCGCGTGCCGGCATGCGTGTCGAATGGTGTACGTATGTGAAGGTGATGCTTGAACCAGGCGGAGTCGGACGAAGAAAGAGCTGCGGGTGGTCCGAGCTTTTTGACCCGCCGATGTCCTCATCTTTAGCTACGAACTTCGTGACGGTACTTTGCACTGCACCTATTATTAATTGGTTAAATTTTTCATAATCACCAATATATAACTTCATCATAACTCAATGGGCGATCCTCATCGCGCCTACCTCGGCACAGCATTTGTTGCCGGTGTCTTGGTGACAGTGGCCTTGAGGGAAATATATCACCGAAGCAGGCCACAGTCGGCAGCATCTACCAGCGCGATCAAAGACGACGCTGCTGCAAAGTTCCAAGACGATAAAACGCTCCTGAGCTCTGTGAGGCATGGTCCTCCCGCAATTGTGGAAGGTGTCGAAGGATGCATTGGAAACACGCCTCTTCTGCGCATCAAGTCGCTGTCTGATGAGACCGGCTGCGAGATTCTTGCTAAAGCCGAGGTGAGAATCTGTTTCACTCTTTACTATGTACTGTACTCTAATGGCTATTATTAGTTCCTGAACGGAGCAGGTGGCAGTCCTAAAGACAGGGTGGCGTTGAGCATGATTCAGACAGTAAGTACTGCTATGGATTGGGCAACATTTATGTTAAAAACCCACTGACGAATCACCAGGCCGAAGAAGAAGGTTCTTTGCGACCTTATTCCGGAGATGTCATCTATGAAGGCACATCTGGTTCTACAGGCATATCTCTTGCTACACTTGCCCGCGCTCGCGGTTATTTGGCCCATATGTAAGTCTTTCTAGCACCCTCTAAGAATATCGATACCAACATCTCCAGTTGCATGCCCTCAGACCAAGCAATGGAAAAGTCAGATCTGCTTCTCAAACTCGGAGCAGTTGTAGACCGCGTCCCACCGGCGCCCATCGTCGAGCAAGCAAACTTCGTGAACCGAGCACGAAACCTAGCCCAAGCTCGGACTGCCTCCAACAACACATCTGCCGACAAGGCCTCAGCCGCGAGTGCTAGTCAATTGACGAGCACAGACCCAACTTCAGAGCCCGGGGCTGTGACCGGCCGAGGCTTTTTCACAGACCAGTTTGAGAACGTCGCAAATTATGCGGCACATTTTAATGGAACGGGACCGGAAATATACGCCCAATGCGGTGGTAAGCTTGACGCGTTTATTGCCGGCGCTGGAACTGGAGGCACTATCTCTGGTGTTGCGCTCTTCCTGAAGCCAAGACTGCCTGATATAAAAATCGTGCTCGCTGATCCGCAGGGGAGTGGCTTGTTTAATCGGGTGCGTTATGGTGTCATGTTTGATATCAAGGAACGCGAAGGGACAAGGCGGAGACCGCAGGTTGATACGATTGTAGAGGGCATTGGTATCAATCGTCAGACGGCCAACTTTGAAGCTGGACGGGAATTCATCGACGATGCTATAAGGGTTACGGATGCACAGGCTATAGCTATGGCGCGTTGGTTGGTGGAGAAGGATGGGATTTTTGTGGGAAGCAGCAGTGCAGTCAACTGTGCGTCTTGTTTATTCACTCATGATTTGTTTACCGTGATCTAACAGCAGACAGGCTTCGCGGCAGTGAAGACGGCATTGGAACTTGGTCCAGGGCATCGTATCGTTACAGTTCTAACTGACTCAGGCACAAGACATCTCTCCAAGTTCTGGGCCATGGCAGGAGACGTTGGTGGCACTGTTGATACAAGACTTGAAGATGTCCTTAATGTTAAAGCCGACATTTGATTGTCCAATTAATGTATCAAGTACGGCAAGTTTGAAGAAGGGTCATTCTACGTTGAGTCCACTATTTCTCAAGCGATGATTCAATAATATTTGCGTGGAGATACGGACCCTTTCCTTGGTGACCGTGATCCCCGAGGCGAATCGAATACTTCGACCTTGCGAGCCTTCACGTCAATAGCCGAGATTTCTGACCAGTCATTGTCTGATTCGTTGTCTGATTCGTGGTCTGGGTCGTGGTCTGAGTCGTGGTCTGAGTCGTGGTCTGAGTCGTGGCCTGATTCCGCTTCTAGGAGGTCCTCCAGGTCATCATTGGTCATGACGTCGCCTGTCTTCAAGGCGGGATCGCTATCGTCCGAGTATGGGGTACGGGATCGCTTTCGTTTAGTAGATACTCGTGCTACTGTGTCCTCTTCATCATCCTGCGGCTCTTCGGTCTGCTCCGAGTGCTTCTCGGCCCATAGCCGTATAACCTGGTCCTCTATCTCCTTTCTGGGCCGATGGGGAAACAAAACCTGAAAATCTCGCCACCAGATGCCCGATTGATCTGCCAATTCATCAAGTTTCTTCAAATCTCCCTGTGACCAGCTGCTATTTGTTACCATCCCATCTAACAGATGTGGACGATGGTCTACCCAACCCAGTAAATCATTCAGCGTCCTTCCAGGGAGATGTTGTACAATTTCTTCCCAACGCATATCCATATCCTCGAATTTCAGTTCAATAATCAATTTGACTTCATCCGGTGTGAGGATGATTTCTTCTGGTCGTATGAACATAGGCGATTCCAAATTTATAAAATAGTTTTTTTGCGTTGGCGTGTCTTCTCCTGTCGCCGGACTCGAGGAATGCACCTCAGGCGTCTCGGGTTCAGGTGTAGTCGCTTTCATTACTTCATCGTAGCGAGCCTCTTCTGGTTCATCATAGTGAGTCTCTTCTACCTCATCGTAGCGAGTGTCTTCTGGTTCAGCGACTTCGTCATCATCTATCGGAATGATATCGATTGGACTTTTTGGCACTAAATCCAGCGCTTTCGGTGTCGGAGCGACACTAGTACGACCACGAATTTTGACTGAACGAGTGCTTGAGGGCGGTGCATCCTGAAGGGGATCGTCTGAGTCGCTGTCATCACTTGCTCGTTGTGCGAAAGTCCAGTCAAGCTTAACCCGGACCTTGCGTTTTCGTTTCGACTGCGTGGGTGTGCGTTTTTTATTTGAAGGTGTCTGGTTTTTCGAGTTCGACCCTCGAGGCCGTCCGGAAGAGGGAATTGCCCAAATAGATGTTGTTGTCGGAGAGCTGGCATGCTCTCTACGGGGAGTCACGTTTGTTTTCTTCGGGGTCTCCATTTTCGACGGCGTCCAAAATTTTGCATCTATCTCAGGAGGTTGCCATAGAGGATCAATCGCTCGGCTCAGTGTGGGAGGTTCTTGACGAGCGGGACTTAAAGACGGCAATTTACTATGTTCATCGCGAGCAACATCCTTAGGTATAGTAGTAGCATTGTTATCAGGCAAAGCGTCGTGTGTGGTTTCGAAGTCTTCATTGTCAAACTCAAACAGGTCATCTCCTGCGTCTTGCAGTATCGGCGATTGGTCTGAAGTGTCGGTAGTTTGTGGATGTCCAGATAAGAACTGTGATATTGCCTTCTTTGGCGGTGCAAGCTCCGACAACTCTCCTGTATCATCTTCATGCTCCATGCGCTGCACATGTCCTTTGTTTACGACAATCTCGCCAGTTCGTAGGTCAATCTCGTCGCCAATATCGCTGAAGTCCCTACCATATTTTTCAAAGATGCCCTCGAAGAGCGATTTGAGCTTTCGGTCATTTTGTGCTCGAGCGGCCTGCAAGTCGAAATCGTCTGCCGGCTCCGGGGATTCGTTCGGAGAAAGACGTTGTCGTTTACGGGGAGGCTCCATGGTCAAATTCTGTAAGCTCAACTGGGCGCAAGTGAAAATATCAATGCCAAAGAGAGCACCATGCCTGCATTGGGTGAAATCATCAGACGTCAATGCGATTAATGTCTGCAGCTGGCAGGAACAAACACGAGGCGCGTGGTTGCCGCACGCGCAGTAAACGGCGCTAGTCCGCAACGGGCCTAATTTAAGCGTGGACCCGCTGGCATCATGACGTGGGTTGTTAAGATAACCACCACCTTGCAGCAGCTTACATCGATCACAATGCCCAGTACGCCGTTCAGGTAATAATACACAGGTTTTGAAGGCATTAAATATGTACTGCCAGAAGTGCCGCACGCCCCTCAAGCTTGACGGCTCTCTCGAAGCTCTCAATCCTGCTGCCTTCGATCTGCTTGTTGGTATGTTTGGAAATCATGGTCTCGTCTTCCAGATCTAACGTGTGTCTATTTAGGCTCTACAGGAAAATCACTTCCTGAGCATCCGGGACATGCCCCGTCGCATCGACAAGCCTATCCTGCCGAACACCGCGAGCTGTATGAGCGTGCTTCCAAACATTCTAATGCTCCCATATATCGGCGAACGATTCCTCCGCCGCGCGATGGAGGGGCGCCGCCAAAGTTGAGCCATGCGGAAAGTAGTGGTGGAATGTCGTTTGTGATGCTTACCGAGTCTCAACTTGTTCCACCTCAATTGCCCGCCGGAGCGAGTGGTGACCCCTTCATATCTCACCCCAATGGAAATGCGGTGTCGAAGACGACTAGTCAAGAGCCAAAAAACCAATCATTATCAGACCAAGCCGAGAAAGCTGCTCGATTATTTGATATACTCTCTGCACGCTCCGATATTGACCATCCTATTTGTACCGAGTGCACGGATCTTCTCATAGAAGGACTACAGAAAAGGTTGGCAAGCACGACAAAAGAGAGAGACGCCTATATCTCTTTTCTCAAAACTATCAATGCATCGATACCCACGGAAGCCGAAGTCGAAGCAGCCGAAAGTGCCCTAAAATCTACATTGAAAGACGAGGAGGCTTCCTACCAGGAACTTCTGGCTTTAGAAAAAGAGAAGGCCGACCTTGACCGGGAAATTGCCGACCTAGAAGAAGAATCACGGCAACTGGATCTAGAAGAGGACAAATTTTGGAGGGAACGAAATACGTTTGCGCTGTCTCTGGCCGACTTTCAGGACGAGCGCGACGCTTTGAACATGCGATACGACCATGACTCGAGACAACTCGAGAGACTTCAAAGGACTAATGTCTATAACGACGCATTTTGCATTGGCCATGATGGCTTTTTTGGAACTATTAATGGTCTACGCTTAGGGCGTCTGGCCAATCCATCCGTCGATTGGGCGGAAATAAATGCAGCCTGGGGTCAAACGTGCCTGCTGTTGGCCACAATATCTGAAAAGCTTGGGTTTAATTTTCGCGGTTACCGCTTAAAACCTATGGGGTCCAGTTCTAAGATTGAGAAGTTTGAAAATCCACAAAGCTCAACTCAGGCGTCGACTCAGTCAGCTACAAGTGCCGATAGCACATCTAATGCACCGAAAATCACCGTTTTGGACCTGTTTTCGTCGGGTGACATGCCTCTGAACTTACCATGGGTTCATCGACGGTTCGATGCTGGAATGGTAGCCTTCCTTGACTGTCTCCGGCAGCTTGGTGAATATGTTGAAAGCACTCCTGTCCCGATGTCTACTCGGCGAGGGCAACCGGGCATCAACACAACCGGACTGAAACTACCGTACGAAATCAGACGAGACAAAATTGGCGATGCAAGCATCAAATTGGGCTTCAACCAAAACGACGAAACTTGGACACGTGCTTGCAAGTATACACTCACGTGCTGCAAGTTTCTTCTAGCCCATGCTAGCAACGTAGCAAGTATCGCCTCCAGCAATTCATCTGCGCTGGCAGCAGCGGCTAGCCCACCTCCACATCAGAAGGATGCAAGAGGCCAATATCCAAAGCAATAGCTCAATCTGAATGCAGGTTATGCGAGTATGCCGTTCTTGCACATAATTGCCGGCCTTTCCTATCACTTGAGTGCTGAATTCTGGATTTGGCCACGATTAATGGCTCTGAGTTTGCCTCCTAGTGGATGCGTACAGAACTCTCCCGAGAATTGGCCAGCCGCAATTGCGGTGTAGAATACTTGGGATATCTACACCGGTTCTGCCTATTGCTAGGAGTCATGACACGTATTGGATCAACTGCTCCCATCGACTCAGTGCACTCTATGTACCGCAGGTATTCTACTATTCGAGTATTATTTCCCCCTCATTGGTCAAATTATATTCAGAAATACGCCGTTCCGTAGGCTATCATGTGAAAATTTAACAGAGCTCATTGGGATGCCAGAGAGAACGACTTATTATACCTGGTGCAACGGGGCTGGACCAGGAAGAACAACAAGGTCACATTGTAACTAGAACGAGGGCTGGAAACTAGATCAACTATGGGGACATGAGACTATGCCCCTAGAGATAAACATTGGAACAGATTTAATGAAGAAAACAAAGTCTTTAAGCTCCCTATTCCTCTGACTTTGCGACATACGGAAAGCATCTACATTGATATTGTGAAGGGTATCATTGATTTTGAATATATACTACATAACGCAAGCGTCAAGGTAAAGTGTGCATATGCTGTCTTCGGTATTAATTATACTGCTAATCCAGCGGGGAACTAGAAACCAAATGCCCAGCATCTCTCAACTCGATGTATTCCCTGTCGTTCTCTTGGTGTTGTGACGTTGGCTGGAGCGAGACATTGGTCTCAAGCAGCGACCACGGATCCGGTTTCTTTTGTTTTTTCGGCCTCACCGTATGAGTCGTGCTCTGCTGGCTCGTGTCTCTTGATTTTGTGGACATTCCAGGCGAAAGTCGAGACAAGAGGCTGTCGGCGATAGTTGAATATAGACGAGATTCGCGCACGTAGATGCGGAAAAAGGATGAAACGCCAGGCACGCAGCCTACGATGATTGCTGTGTAGTTCTCGGCGCCACTTGGAGGTTGGATGATTAATTAATATTTGAAGTCCAGTCCCAGGTCGGAACAAAAAGGGGAACTAACTTGCAGATATATAGTTGGGATGCTTCCCAAGCTGAATCATTATTCTGGTTCAAAAAGATTTGAATGCGATATACCAAGGTCAAAATAGCGCACACCACCGCCCTTAATTCAAACAGAGGCTTATTAGTATGAGGCAGGTAGACACCGTCAAACAGGAATTATGGGTGCACATACAACGAAGCCGTGAGAAACAGCGCAAGGAGACCAAGCCGTCGAGTTCTGCTCAGCTGCAGCGTGGTAATGATTGGAATAGGGATCACCAAGATGAAAAGGTCCAGCATGATCGACATACTAGCTGATGCGATTTCCCATTTGAGAGGGACACCGCACCGTTCACCAACAGCCAAAGTCCACTGTTCGCCAACATGAGGCGCGCAGTAGTAACTATTGATGAAGATATTGGGCAAATATGTAATCACCGCCCATGCCAGGCCGACCCAGATACATATTTGCATGTATGTCATGACCCCGAATATGCGCCGGAAGAGGAACAGAATTGCGACTTTGGCGAAGAAGAGAGCTGGCCAGGCAATGACTGACTGCGCATAGTTTCTCTAATCACAGCCATGTTAGCGCATTCTAATAAACAAATATAACACGATGCACGATACATCTACATTTGTATACCTTGAAATAACTCGCATCATACCAAGCTAGTGGAATATCCCATTGGTGTCGTTCCAATTTTGAAACTATCAAAATTAGCAAGTCAAGACAATTATGACGTTAAAGAAAGAGCACATACATGACAGAACAACTGCGGACTGGGCAACAGAGAATATCCATGCAAGTATTGTGAAGACTGTGTGACTTGTCAGTTCAGAGAAGTCGTCTCGGAGATCTGAGGTAAACCTCACTGTCATCCAGCAACAACCGCCTAGTATGCCTGACATTGAACCATACACGTGCGACAACAAAAAGTGTAGCCACTGCTAGGAGCGTGCTGAAAACGGCAATTGTCGTCTTCTGTAGAGATGGAGGATTAATGAGATTCGACGTCTGTCCCGGAGGAGGAGTGCCCGCCGGCGTAGTGTTGAGGTCAGTGCCTGGAGGAACAGACATGATCGGTATCTTTCTAGAGCTCTTCTTGAACTCTAAAGAAGATGGAAGCTTCTACGTGGGAGATAAAAAGCAATAATGCTGTTAGATAGTCCCATGCCCTGCATGTGTTCTAGGAGAAAACAGTGCATACACAAAGGGCCACATTCCGCGATTTCAGAAACAACCAGTCGGTCTACACACTGCCGAATATTACCGTATATGGTGTATTCTTACTTTAACAGCAGTCCGAACATGACGGCAAAGCCCGAAGGGGGCCATACCAGGGTATGGTCTGTGTGTGAGTGTGTGACTCGGCATGCAAGAATATGTAGGTTTTATGACGAATTGGCGTCTGACAACCACACTCCGATTTTTGCTGACTGATCATCCCAGTACACAGCCAAATCGGTATGAGTACGTGTAATACACAATTGGAGTATATGCAGGTTTACAGCCCGAGAGCAAGGATAATACGAATGAGGGGTCAGCTCGTACTATGCATACCATCCGAGTCATACGCATTGAAGAGATCGACAGCCGATCTAGGACCGGGGTTAGGGCGCTGACACTGCTGAGGATATTTGAAGAATATCAAAAGGTCTAGAGTATAATAACCTAGTCGGAGTGTTTAATATATTAATAGGAACAAATATCAAGTATGGATACGATCCATGCTCCATGCGGTCATTGTATGTAATCTGTATCGATGTTTGAGTCTCCGGTATCCGTTTAGAGGTTCATTTGGTCAATCGCCTCTCGCTAATATTGTATTAGGTTATTCTATCAATGAATGAGAAGAAAGGCCAAGCGAGACACTGAATTTTAACCATAGAAATTTATTGGTAATACATAGCTATTATTGTAACAATGGACATGTTTCCCAAAGACTCCTGACATTGGATGAGATTGACAAGTTGAGAACATTACTCAATAGAAAGTTTAAATCCACCTGGGACAACAGTTTGAAAGAACCCAGCTGGGTCATACTTTTGGCTGGTCACGTTTAGACGCGCGACATTTTGGGGCCCGTAGCTGGCAATCGGATCTTGAAAAAACGCTGCGTAGTTGAGGTACCTCCAGTCATTACCAAGACTTTTTGACTGGGCAGCTTTATCAATCTGGGCTATCAAATCCTGGCTAGCTTTCGTCACAGCTTGATCATCAGACGCAGACGTCCAAGTTAAACTTAGTTGTAGAAGTACTAGATTGCCATCTTCGGGCGACAGACCGAGAGAGTCACCTCCTAAAGGCCCGGATTTACTTGTAATAGCTGTAGAAATCGGTTCAAAGGTGAGACCGGAGCCCTCGAGGCTAGTAGATATATTTGCCAGTTTGGCCGTAGCAGTGTCGTTCCAGAACGAAATGACATCTCTCATGAGTGTAGCATCGGCTTGAAATGTAGTTGTTGCAAATATGTTGCGCAAGCCGTTGGCTGGAACAGACACACTCGTGCTCTCATTAACAAAGTCCGACGCGCTTGATCGGCGCATCGTGCTAGATTCTTGTGGAGTAATGTTAAGAAAAGGTTGAATGCTGGCGGGAGGGTTGCGAAGTGATGAGTTACTGCTCGTATGTGCTAGATTATTCGAGACCATAAGGCCAGAGGCACTGCTCCAGGAGAATGTCATTATGCTAGACAGGTAGGGATCGGGTGTCCCTTCTCCTGCAGGAGATAGATAACCCGTAAAGGCCTCAACCTGGTCGTCAAGTGTCGATATCGGAAATGTGATCGAGCCGCCCAGATAGTCTGACTGAGTGAAGATATACACATCAAAGCGGACAACGATACCAAAATTGTTGGATCCACCTCGAAGACCTCTCCACAGATCAGGATTTGTATTGGCGTTGGCATCTACAACAGTGCCATTTGCCAGAACAACGCGAAAGTTCACTACGTTGTCACACGAAAAGCCGGTCCTTGACGTAAAGAATGATATTCCACCTAAATGGCATTAGTCAGTATGATTCTATTTGTATGTGGCGGCAATTTCTTAAGCATAGGAAGAACAGCAGATGCTACTAACCTCCAGTCAAAAATCCAGGCACACCAACCTCCGAATTCCGTGCTCCGGGCACGCTGAGACCAAGGGGTGTCAGCACATCATACGCAGCTCCCCAGGTGAGTCCACTGCCAAGGTGTATAATATTTTGGTCATTATCCAAAGATATCTGATCTAAGGAGCTCAAATCCAATGTAATTCCGTGATTGATATTCGCAGATCCAGCAGCCGGCATATGGCCTCCGCCCCTGACGGCGAACGAACACGTACTATTAGCCAGATGACTGACAGAAGATAGTTCCTTCACAAAAGTGGAAACATCGTCAATAGATGAAGGACGAACGATGCATGACGGTGCGAGTTCGCCTTCCTGTGCGGAGTAATATGTTTCTGAGATTTGGCCGAAGGCCGTATTTCTTGGAAATATTACTTGATAGCCACCAACGCCATTGAAAAAGGTGCACTGTTGAATATATCGTTTAGTCAAATATTGTTTATGAAGTGAAAATGCAGCAACATACCATCCTTTTGCAGGCAACATCATTTGGAAGCGCTCTCACGAGTATGATCAGGAGGAAAAGTATAGAGGAAAAAACCAATATCATTTTAGCACAGCAAATGAGACGTTTCTTGTAGCTTTCAATCTCCAATGCAATATCTAAAGGAATGCAAGTGCGTACAACACAAAAATATTATGAAATTGGTCCCTGCCTCGTTTTAAAGAGCTTATATCTTATACTCTACTCTAAATGCCTGTGCACTTGGAAGTGCTTGGCTCACAGCCCCCTTGTAGCCGCGTTACGTGGACAGCATAAAAGTCGACCCGTTGAAGGGTCATAGCAGACGCACCGCGCTCAAACCACGTTTAACTGGAGCCTGACTATGCACTTTGAATGGTTTATTTAAAGAAAATGGTAGTCCGATGGGGGCCAAAATCTACTTGGTTGTATTTTACATAGATGCACGTTTAGTACTTAGAATTTATGACAGATCCTAAATCATGCTTTCGCACATGTACATATAAGTTTATCGTTTCAATGTTTGAAACATCCAGGTCCCCCCTTCAAACCCGGATCTAGGACTAATCCTCACAGGGACCGGTTGTTCAGGTGAAGTGATAACAGGAGACATGTTGCTCCCATCATCACCCGGATAACTCCATGTACCCGAAATAGGCGTAATATCAAATCTCAGCGCCATCATCACCATAACACTCAAAATCTCTATTGTGGCAAAATTCTTCCCCGGGCACATGTTAACGCCGGATCCAAAGCCGCGAAATGCTCCAACGGGGGGCTTCTTGATATCCGTATCGTCGCTCCTTGCCTTTGTGAATCTCGAAGGGTCAAACCTATCAACGGCTTGACCCCATGTTTCTTTGTGGAAATGGATTTCGTGGTTAGGCACCATGATCACGGAATCCTTTTTGAGGATGTAGTTGTTCAGTGTGAAATCCTCCATGACCATGCGTGGCGCGGCGCCAGTGGAATGATATCGTAGGGACTCGTTCATAATGGATATCAAAAGAGGAATGTCCCTAATTTCTCGGATATCAATGCTATAAAGCCTGGAGCCAGCCTCGGTTGACGACGTGGACAACAACGGCAAAGCTGCCTCTCGCACGCTTTCAAGCAGCTTCGGGTCAGAAAATAGGTGGTAGATTGACCAGAATGCTGTGGGAACTGTGTTGATAAGAATTCCAAAGCCATTGACGGCCTCGGAACGGCAAATGTCTTCAGCAGATACACTACATGCAGTAAAGGACTTGAATCGGGCTTTGATTAGGTCTGATCCAGATTGATGACATTTGTTGGCAAAGTATTTCAGGAATGCCTTTACAACCTTCTCTCGGCCGGTGTATCCTCTAGAGGAAAGGAAGCTGGGTAGAATGCCCGCAAGAATAAACAGGTTGTCCTCTGAAAAGTCCCTGAGAAGTGTTAGTAGACGTTAAATCCGAAGTGAAATTAAATCTTACTTCAAAGCACTCGCGATTCCTGGATCACGATAGGGATCTAGAGGACCGTATGCCGCGCCCGTGGTCATAGAAGAAACGTTTCTATCTATCCATTGCCATAAATCAACTTCCGCTACTCCTTTTGCCTCAAGGCTATCCATGGCGGCTACAGCAATATCGGTGGCAACCTGAATCATTGCATAGAGCCCCGAGTTCATAGCAACATGTATCGCCTTCATCCCATCTATAAGCAGACTGTCTCCAGCCTCTCTGCCTGTTGCGTTTCGTGTGAGTCGCTGTGCGCCATCTTTAGTGAGACCGCCTAGCTTGACGGTAAAAGCACCCTCGAGAAACCAAAATGACAATTCTTTGTAGTGCCGTTGAACTGTAGCGATAAGACTTGGATCGGTAACGATGTACAGCCGGCCACCAACCATGGGCAAGGTGAATATATCGCAAAGGCATTTCTGGCTGTATTTAAAATCTGTTAATATCTGACTTTGGGAAGAGATTGGAATGTCATAACAAACCTCATAATGGTAAAGTATCCCATTCTATGCTGCAGAATGCCCAGTATGTGTCCGATATAGGGTACCTTGGACGAGATGAAGCGTGGCTCGTTGACCTCGGGCCTTGCGCCAAAAACGTAATTGGAGAGAAGTATAAGGCATGTTAATAGTATGAACGTCCATGAAGTAGCACTCAGTTGATAGATATCAGATAGAAAGTCCATGTTTACTTCGAGTGCAATGCTCTTTGCAGGATGTTTCTGTAGAGAGTCAATTAGCAAACTAAGAAGTCTAGTTGGGTAATACATACTGCTGCCAAACCCCCTCTATAGCATACATAATAGCCTTTAACTCTTAGCCCTGGCGGTTATAGTCTTCCACATCAAGACAAGTACGAAGAACTCAGCCTTTGCAGGGTTCAGGATCAGGATATCTTCCGACTTTTCGACTGACTCTGCACGCGGGCTACTGCAGACAGCATACCGAATCTGACTCACGATGCATGTACTATGATATAAGGTGATGGGGTCCAAAAGCTGCATTTTAATTGTCATCAAATCGGATTATGGTACTCGATTACTAGCTGTCATTGACAGTCTTGCGGTTCAACCACTGACACAGTTCGTTTTAACATGCCACCATAAGCCAAGCACAGCGATTCGTCGCTATATCTTGCCTGCCTGTCCACACACATATACACATGCAGTACGGGGTCGGAGTATCTCTTGTAATTTAGACCCCAAGTCTTGTCATGCATGAAGCTTGGGTGTGAAACATGCATGCATGCAGCAGCATGCTCACACGGATCCTATGGCAATGTTCAGGCCGCCCGTGATCTTCACTGCCAGCGGTTAAACTGTCGAATACTGTTTCTTTTCGGTCATTTTTGAATCGATTGAAATAAACTGATTATTCTATTACTGGGAGTGATCGCATGGGGTTAATTGTCCGAACCTAGTCAGTTCGGGTAGTATTCACATAGGATATACATCATCATCAGTAGAGAGGACGCGTAAACGTAGGCATTTTCGTTTGTTCATTGGCTTTTCGAGTAAGTGTGGTCTGTAACTTTACGTACCTGGTAGCTGTCAGCGACTTGGCTTGCTTCGTTATCTTCGAAGTCTATCTACTCTTAAGGCGGTGCAGCCTGATGTGACTCTTATCACGCCACATTCAAGCGTAGGGCATCTAAAACACTTTGATCGGACTCGACTATTTCCTCTTCTCAGTACCTGGAGAATATTTTGGTAACATGGCTATCTTCGGCGATTTGTGGAATCTGACAGCCATCGCGCTGGGCTTCCTCATCTTGCATCTTTCCTGGTGGCTACATGCAATACACGTCAAGTCGCAGGTAAGCATCAGCCTCGCATCATAAATTTTGAACATTTAGACTAACAGTCCAATTCTAGAAACCATGGACTCTATTACCCAATATCATATTTGAGACGTTCAAGACAAAATATGATTCTTTGATGTATCTATTTTGCGGCGCGGATATGATCCATGAAGGGTTTTTGAAGGTGAGAGAGACTCTTGTTATTAGAAATTTTAATTTCTTTTGTGATTGACGTGCCCACAGGCAGAGGGAAGACCCTATTTGATCAACACGCCAACGAGGCGAAATTTCATGGTCACATCATGGCAACATATACGCGAGATTAATGCTGCGCCGAACCATATTCTTTCGCTGCATGCTGTTGCTAAGGATGTGCGTCCATTTCTCTCAAACGAAGTATTCCCAAACTAAGCTTATTTACCGCAAACAGTTCATTCAGCCAAAACATACTATGCATGGCTTCGTATGGAAAAACCAACGAGGCGTCGAGGGCGTAGGGTTTGTGCGGGCATTGCGCACTCTCTTAACATCCAACCTGCCTGACCTAGTGGAGGACTTGCACCACTGTGTAAAAGATCAGTTCAGTATTGAATTGCGCAAATGCACGATGAACAACAGTGAATATCCATTTTTGATTTGGCGTTGAAGCTGCTCATTGCTGATTGAATATCAACATCTAGGCTACTACAGTGCTCATATACTTCCCATGACAGAGCGAATAGTCACGCGATGCAATGCGCGGGTTTTCTTTGGACCGGAGTTGTGTATGTTGAAACTTGAAGTCCGCAATGAATTCAAGCTGATAGTTCTCCATCAGCAAGCAACCTGGTCTTTCTGGACGCCGCATTGAGCTTTCCACATGACTGTTTTGTGGCAGCCGAGATATTAAGAATCTTTCCTAGTGCAGTTGCACCGTATGTCTCGCATTGCATCATGTTAAATGAGTTGAGATAAGATGACGTTAACGGAATTGACTAGATTTCTTGCCTGGTGTGTTACACGCAGATATCGAGCATCGAAGATCATGTACGACCATCTCATCGAAGTCGTGCGACGACGTCTGAGCCGGGATTCCCCTTGCACGCCTGAGAAAGTAGTATGCTACATATAACTTTGATTCACCATGTGAAGATGTCGATTCTAATAACGCCAAAGAGCGATATAGTCCAATGGTTAATCGACACCTCTCCCAAGCGCGAACGCTGGACGGCGGAGAGACTTGTGGGCGAGATCATGGCTATATGGTACGGCTCGGTGAATACCTTGTCAATTGTAGGTATAAGTTCACTTCCTGGAATTTCTTTCAAAGCTTACAATTGAAAAGGCCGCCGCCTACGCTCTCCTTGATTTATATTCTCATCCTGAGATTGTCGAGCCTCTGAGGAATGAGGTCAAGGGGGTTCCGGTAGGTCAGTTCGCACAGTATTCTCATGGTCTTCCACTGCTGGACAGTTTCTTGAGAGAGTCTGCACGCTTGAGTGCGTTCGAAAGTAGTATGTTTTTTCTTCCTCATTCCGGATGCTATGCTTCTAACCGACATTGCTTTTTAGCTGGCGTTCGGCGTGAAGTCCTTCAACCATTCACCCTCTCCGATGGCCTGACGCTGTCCCCTGGAGATTGGATCTGCGTGCCCCATCGATCCATGATGCGCGACAATTCACTCTTTGCTGATGCATTAAGTTTTAATGCATTTCGATTTGTTGACAGCGAGTCCGGCACCACGTGCACAAACTCGAGGCTCACGGATAGCTCCGATTCATGGCTTGTTTGGGGTGCTGGGCGGATACTTTGTCCCGGCCGATTCTATGCTACGGTCATCTTGAAGTTGATTGTAGCTCATGTAATCACAGAGTATGATGTGGTTCTGCCGGAGTCAAAGACGTCGTCGCGGTCGATGCAATGGCGGTCGGCGGTGATACCTAAGTCTGATAATGTTCTTCTGCTGCGGTTAAAGACTGAAACATAAACAATGTCATTTCTGCTGGTATCCATTTGTGGTGGCGTTGAGGGATAATAATATTCACTAGCTACCTAAATACAATGCTTGGTTTTGAAAATATAGGAAAGTCTTCGGAATTACCTCGTTTAGGATTGCTTCTTCTCAATACCCAATCGTTTGATCTCGTACTGGGCAACCGTTGTGATGGTTGCATCTTGATCTGCCACCGGTTGGTAGCCCAATTTCTCCTTTGCCTTGGTGATATCCCACGAACATCCACCAGCAAGATATTTGAGTTGTTGACTGCGCATTTCCGGAAACTTTGTGTTGAATGTGAAGATGTAGTAGAGCCATTCGCCAACGTACGCAATGCCAATCACAACCCAGAGCGGCACAACCTTGATTTGATCCTGTGGAACTGGGTAACCAGCGCCGGCGTACAGCTTTCGAAGATAGTCGAAATATGGTAGAGTAACGCCGTCAGAAATAAAAAAGGCTTGTCCACCGACATCTTTACCTTCCAATATCCGCTTTGCCGCCAGGATATGTGCCTCGCAAGCCTTCTCCACAAAGACAAATTCAAAGACCGGCTTGTTATCTCCAAGCTGGACCTTGTGTTCATCCTTTTTGATGGTACTCAACGCCCTCCCAGCACTATTATCGTCGTTTTCGCCATACATACCGGGAATACGGAGAACAACAGTAGTCAGGGCGGGGGTTGAATTCGCAGCCTGAACATTGGCATCGGCAATGGCTTTGGTTTTGGCGTAAGGGTTGGCATCTTTACTGTGCTCCGTGTGGAGTTTAGCGATATCCTCTGTCTGCTTGACGCCGGGCATTTGCTGGAGCGCAGAGTCTGAGCTAGTGTAGATAAAGGCCTGTGTGCTGGGCGTATCGGCAGCTGCCTTGAGGAGATTGCGTGTGCCCTCCACATTCGTCCTCCAGAGGACCTCCGCGGGAGAGATATCTTTGGGCGAGGCAGTGTGAAAGACGACGCGGGGATTGATTTTAGCGAACAGGTCAGTCATCTGGCGAGCATTTGAGATGTCTCCTGCGTGATAAGTGACATCTGGGAAAAGATTCTGCTCTGGTTTCCGGCTGACGACGTGAATTTCTGAGGATAGAGACTCCGCGCGCAATGCCTTGACTAGATTGGAGCCTAGGTAACCACAGCCGCCCACGACCAGGACGACGCCGAGTGTAGAGGACATGGTGTAAGTATATTGTAAACAGTTATGGATAAATCTCAACTTGCTGGAGATTTCTATTTATTCTCTGTGATGATTGAAGTTAAGGAGCTCGGATGATGTGGACGGAAGTGTCTCCAAACAAAGAAAGAAGCAACCCTTGCTCGGTTTCGGATCTTCCGCGCGTTACAGCGTGATTACAGGCGTTACACAGCACAGGTGCTTAAGTGGTAAAATATATACTCTCCGTTCTTTGTTTCATTGTATATCCCGCCATATTCTCGCTGTCGATCGCATCTCCACAAGGATCGACAGAGTATAGTCACCGATGCATGCATGTTTTGGCCCCTCATTTCCAGGCTGTTCCAAGCATTGCTCTGGGCACCAAGACAGCTGACAACAAGACCCCTGGTGCTGGACGCCTAAATGACGGGCGGCGTTGCAAGGAATGTGACAAATCGGCTGGCGACATGTGCTAATACAGGTCCTGCAAAACCATTGTAAAGAGCTGGACTCAACATTCTCATGCGACTTCTCTTTGTTGTTATCGTTTCTACTGCCAAGATATGTCCACGATGGGTGCAAGCAGCTTTATCTTCACGTCTGCGACTGTTTTATACCAAAACTCTGTGAGTTTTTGGTTTTTGGTCTTGGGCCTTGCCTGGGTAGCTTGGTATTTTGTCAGCTTTACCATAATTCCGATTCTTAGACCCAATGATCCAAAGGTGCTACCTTACTTTGTGCCAGGTAAATAAAAAACTTGTCGGATTAGCAGACTCAGTTCTTCCAGATGCTAGGCTTATACCATACTCACAGTCCTCGGTATGCTTCGGGATCGTAAACGTAGAAAAGCTACAGCATTCACAACTGAATTGAGCATTAGGTTCCGCCATCTCCTATCACAAAGATTCGCATACAGTGATCAACAATGGCCGGTAAGCTATGTAATCGAGAGTTTTCAATCTTTGTGCGTACTAAATATCCCCAGAAAATACAGCGGCGGCGAACCATTTGCCTTGATGCTCGGTGGGAGGAAATTCTACATCCTCACCGAGTCCAAGGATGTCTCCGAATGCTACAAGAACTTGACCACACTTTCATTTGATCTATTTGTCAAAGAGCTGATGCACAGTTGTGGGTGCTCGCCATCGTCCGTTGAAAAAATGTGTCAAGAGCCACCGCCGTATACGGAAGGAAAAACGACGACAACCCTAAACCCCTCTGGCAAATCTATCGCTCGAGTGGCAGTTGACTTTCACCACACCCAATTACACCCAGGCCCAGGCTCCAAATTGGATGAACTAACTGAGTCCATGGTCGGGTTCGTTGACAAATTGGCAATTTGGAACAGAATCCGAACGGAGTCTCATTTTCTTAAACCGACCGCAAAAGCAGTAGAAAACGAAGTCCAGGTCTCCTTGATGAGATTTTGTGGCAAGGTGCTTATCGAAGCTTCCACTGCATCCTACTTTGGAGAGGCATTTCTAGATATTGAGCCAGAACTCCTGGATATATTCTATGTGCTCGACTTGGGGATCTGGAAATTGATCTACAACTATCCGCAATGGATGTGCAAGGACGTGTATCTTGCGAAAGATCGATTAGTAGCTGCTATGACGAAGCACTTTGACAAACCTCAGTCGGAGCGAGTTGGTGAAACGTGGTTCAACCAGGCCCTGGAAGATGAACAGCGGCAAATTGGCCTCTCTAGCGAAGAAATAGCTGCCACGGTCTTGATCGTTTACTTTGCGTGAGTCGTTTCTTCCCCGTTCGTGATGATCCTCAATCTATTGACATGTGTATGATTAGTCTAAACGCGAACACCTATAAACTTTCTTTTTGGATATTCTCCTACCTCTTATATGACCCTGCTCTCATGAACTCCATTGGAGCGGAAGTCGAGGCAGCAATGCCAGATGGGAAATTAAACATGAAGGACCTAATGAATTCCAGTCCACATCTTAATTCACTGATAGACGAAGCCCTTCGTCTGACTACAAACTCAATCAGCGTGAGAACCATTCTCGAAGACACGCAACTAGCAGGCAAGACGTTTCGCAAAGGCAACCACATCATGATGCCCTATCGCCAACTTCACGGCAAAGAGAACGTATTTGGAACGAATGCGGCAATATTTGAACCAGATCGGTTCGCGAAGAACCCGGCACTCAGGCGCAGTGCATGTTTCAAGCCATTCGGCGGTGGCAGCACTTGGTGCCCGGGAAGGTTTGCGGCAAGACAGGAGACAGCTGCATTCATTGCTGTGGTGTTGTATCGGTTTGAGTTGTCGCTAGTGAAGAATTCCGATGGCTCCCTACCATCCTTTCCCCGGCTCGAAGGCGCAAAACCGTGTTTCGGGATGATGGGCACTGTTGATAATGATGATTTGACGGTCCGTGTTCGACATCGACGGTATTGAGTTGATGGCTATTTCAAGATTTTTGTATATTTAGACCACATACGGTCTTATTATGACCTTAGTTCAGGTTGACATAATATACGAGATACCTGGACAGAGCCATGGCTTCGCTAACAACGCCCATGGATCTACCTACCTACTGTACGTAGCGGATTTCCTTTGACGCCGCAGGCTTCCCTTTCCATTTTCGTACCGCTCTATTCACTGAGTAAAATGGGCAAGTTCCTGATCACGCTGAGCAATCTGATCCGCTTGGCCTCTACGTATTGGATTGCAGTCATAGATAGCGTACTTTGGTGATAAGTAAGTAGTAGCGAGTACTATACGCCCCTGGGTCCGCTAGCCGTGGCCCGTCACAGCCCCGGAACACTAGCATCATGGGGCCATTGTAGTGCCAAGCGTGGCTAAGTAGGGCAGGCTTGACAATTTCTACGTAGTAGGATGCACTCAATCTCTTTCAAGTAACTATTCTATATGGTTAATCCACTATCCAGAGCGCATTAGCCTGATTTGGGTAATTTCATTCGAGAAATTGTTCTGTGGGGTTAATCCACTATTCAGAGTGCACTAAACTGCTCTAGGCAACTTCTTTCGAGCAGCTGTTGATACCCTCATCATAGATGGTTTTAAGACCTTCTTTTTCGTAGTAAGTTCTACGTGCGTAATTTCAACGATCAGCATTCATTCAGCTGCCAAGATCTACTTACGGGGCTACAGGTACAATGATAGGGAACAGTTTTGAAAGAGAAAGGAATATGGTTGAATCTCAACATATAAAACGACTGCAAAGTCCCAGGTCAGAATCAAGTTTTCCTCAGACAAGAAAACCCAAACCTTCAAAATGCGCTCTATCAGCTTTTCAATTGCTCCTTTGCTAGGTTTGCTGGCCTCGAGGGTCTCTGCCTCAGGCCAAGAACTCCTTGAAAAATACAATTTCCCACACGACGAGACCGGTGCCACGGCGTTTGCTCTTCTCTATGGCAAACCTTTGCTGTACTTCTCAGAAGAGTTTGAAGGGGCTGTCGGATTAGCGGAAATGGGAACAAATAATTACTACGTTTCAAACGACGGCTATCTGTCCAATTCTTCCGTGACCTCGGTGGTTCGTCCAAATGTGGACACGCTCTACTCTATTACAATTCTCGACTTTTCGGAATCCGATGTTGAGTTATATTTCCCCCCGTACGACCCGAGCCGAGTGGTCACGGTTGACCTTTGGGATACGTAAGTGGATAGCACGTCTCATTATTGGGAAGTTTGTTAATGTTTTCTAGATACGGTGGGTGGTTCGGCTCTGTCAGCAGCATCGAGGGAAGCGAGCCGGGGAAGTATCTATTGCGTCCTAGTATGCAAGGGGGTCCTACTGCGTCGACCGAGTGTGATCAGGCGTACCAAGGGTGCATCAATTCTCCGACTGGCGATGCCACTATGCTTGTTCGTGTCGGAGTCAGTAATAACGGAACCGACGAGACGGCGGCGAGATCTTACCTCTATGACTTCAACGTTACTAGTGTAAACCAGCATTCACCACTTTTCGAGCCCCTCAAGCCGGACGATTTTGCATACCTGTCAGCCTGCGAGCCAATGTCGATATTACAACTACTTTCTCGCTTGGCCGATAGAAATCCACCACAGACAGCAGACTACGCTCGTGATGTACCGGAGATTCTCAAAATGGCGGGAATCACCAATGGCACTTACACTCAGCCACCAGGTGTTGATATAGAATATGCATACGACCTCATGAATAGCTGGATTTCTGAGTACGAAAACAGTCCGGCATCCATCTCAAATCAGACCAATGATTGGCATCTCATCAATCCTGCTATTCAAGGCGCGTTCAAAAACAGCACGGCTCTCTTGGAGCGTAATTGGTGGGGTCTTGGATATTATCTCACCAATCCACCTAGCGAGGCAATCTACCCATTACTTCAGGCCAGCTCTTTCACTTCGACAGCAGACGAGAGTTATTTGCTGACATTCCAGTCAAAGCCGCTGATGGGAAATCCCGGCCTTTGGAGTATCACCGTTTATGACGAAGACGGGCATCTGATTGCAAATCCTCAAAACATTTACTCAGTGGGAGATCGCAGTAATATAACCTATCCTGACGGATCACAAGTTTACCCTCAAGAGGGAAATGCATCACACCCAGACACTTCTTTTCAGATACTTATACAACAAGAAGATATAGCACCACCCGCTAACTGGACGCACAAGTAAGCAACCTTGGAAAGTTTCCTGATATTTACTGACATCATAATTTAGTTGGTTGCCTACCCCCAGTAACAATACAAACTTTACTTTGACATGTAAGTTCACTCCATTTCAATGTTTTATTTCCACAGATACTGACGATATACTCTAGTTCGACTATACAACCCCCTGGATGAAATGATGACTGGTGAATATCAGTATCCAATAATGGAGAAGACGGCTGCGGTGACGGGAAATTAGAGTCGTCTGACCATTAAGCTGGAAGATACACCTTCCTTCTCTCTTCCGTTATCTTTTCTCGTCTTTGAATCTGGGGGCTGTGAGACCCATGTACTTTTGCGCCGCTTCATTCATTAGAATTGCTTTTTTTCACTTCGCTTTTGATTCTTCTCCTTGTTCGATGCTTGTCTTCAAGGAAACTAGAGAACTATCTCAGGGGTATGATAACATAGCATTGGCCTGATAAACATCTGTCCGAATATAGTGTCTTTACACATGGCTACCTGTGACGACAACTACAAAGCTAGTCCGAGTTTTTGAAGTTCCAGTAACCTATGATATCTGTCTCTTTCAATATTATACTACAACTATTTTTGAGCGAATCTAGGATTCCCATCCCTATTTACCCGGAAATAATCCAAGGTCATAAATCAATCACGCTCCCTAAGGACTCAGTGAACATCAGTCGGGACTGAAATTTACCCAGTGGGCTAGAGGGTGAGCACCCTCATAAATGATAAAAGCGGCGGCAGCTGAGAAAGGAAATCTCCACCTGGCAAAGGAAATATGGTACATAGAGTCACATAGGTATATGTACAACATCCCGGATTCCCTTGGTGTCTGAACCCCATACACCATATCAAGTAGATGTAAGCTGCACTCCCTGTCAGCACAGTTCGCCCAATATTTTTTATTCAGTGCGATAGTTCACCAATCCTATTCTTTCGCATTTAATCCCACAGAAATAACGGAAGAGACGGTCTGCCACCTCTAATTTCCAATTGATTGACATTCCCAGCGCCTCCGCGAACATGTTGCAATTTATTATCAGCTTCCAGCAATCATCCAGGTATCTGAGTAGCTCATGTTTGTTGTCCGGATGGAATGGATCATGCGAGATAGGAAGTTGACGAAGCCCGTTATTTGAGCCGAGAAATTCTTCTACTACTCGAAACACCAACTCATCCGGAAGCCCCTTGGAGCGCAAAACCTTGGTGGTTTCGATAACCTCCAGCTCGTGTGGAAGATACGGTGCTTTCTTCTCGCAGTTCAACAAGACGTCGAACGGGAGGAGCCCCCAAGGATACTGCCTTACGTAGCCACTGAACGACCAAGACGGAGAGCCATAGCGCGTAGCACGGGTTTTTACGGCATCCTGAATGGGTCCCTTCTGGCCACAGACAGCTGGGAATTCTGAAGTAAAGTGATAATCGGGGATACCAAAGAACTGCCGATGCAGAAACTTGGAGATATCAGATGTGCTTTCCAGTGTGCATTGGTGAAGCATCTTTTGGTAAGCTTCAGTATCGCGGTATTCTTCTTTTTGCCGATCTTTTTGTTGGCCTGTCGACGCTGACTCCCGCAACTTAGGAAAGCTGTATAGAATATTGAGAACAATATATACGTCCAAAGCCACGCTGTACAGGTCTCGCCAACCTAGCTGTTCACCCGTACACCTGCACTCAGTCATATCCTCCCAAACTTTGTAATTTACATCCGGAAGAGAGCAAAGACGAAGAACTAAATCCATCTCACCATGCACCAAAAGTGCCTTTACAACCTCGACATTTTTAAAGGCTGCTGAATTGAAGTCCCAAAATTCGTAACAGTCGTTTGGCCGATATTTGCGCTTGAAAGCAGGTAATTTTCTCTCCCTCAGAGGAAGGGCACAGTCACACTCGACTTCGTCGTCATGCTGGCATAAATTGATTTTACGTTTTGCTGAACGTCCCTTGTTCCTAGCGAGAGTTGGGGTAATTCTCCTGGCACTATCATCGTCGATGATGATGTCGTCCGGACCACCTGGTGGATGGTTTTCGGGATATTTCTGGCGCTCCCGCTGGGTATCCGCAGAGATAGCATGTGCGAATGAGTCTATGAAGGCGTCTATATCGCGTTGCTGGTCAGGTTTAAATTGCAGATATATATTTGACACCGGTGGCTGGGACGGGTGGTCTTGTGAATAATATTCGAGGTTTGACGTAAGGACCGTCCAGTCAATTACATCTGTTTGGTGAGCCATGCTTAGCAGCGCGAATGGCTATGGTTACAGCCGAAAAGTCGATAGTGATAAGATGGAGGCCTCTGGCATTCGGGCTTGAGATCGTGGATGCTGAGATTTGTTGAGCGGCGCAGCTCTATCAGATCCGAGAAAAATAAACAACATAAAAACAAAAGGATAGAAAGAAAATGCTGGAGAGAACAATCAATTTCTGAATTTCGAGGTGTTTGCTTGTGACTCACAACGGCTTAGGCTGCAAGTGGAGTGTCAGCCCTAGCGAATAAAAATGTATTAAATTAAAAAGAGGATTGATAGGTGTTTTTGCAAATAAAATTATTTTATTTTGTGTATTTTATAAATTCAAAAAACATGATCAAATAGGTAATACCTATCTTAATTGAAAATATAATGCAGCTAAGAGCGACCACGAGTATATAATTTCTGGAGGTATGTAAGCAGCCTCGGAAGTTGATATTAGCAAGTCCGCACCACTCCTAGATATCTGATGGCAAAAATTGATATGTATAACCTCCGAAACCCCAGTAGTCTCACCAATTTTACTGAGATCGTGGTTTAGAACATCACCTCCATGCTCTGTTGTATTCCACAAAAGCCGCTGCAGCACAGTAAACAGAACCACGCATTCATGGTTTGTTGAGAACCCAGTTATATAGCCTACCTAGGTACTTTGGTCTGCAACCTAGGGTCAAGATGGCTCGTCCACCTTCCTCAAGAACAAGAAGACGCAGGCGGCATCTTGAGTAGGCAGCTACAAGAAAGGAAAGAAGGACCATATATCATAATCAGGAATTAGCTTCGTCCAGCTGGTCTGAAAGTTTTGATCATCAATTTATCATACTATTGACGCCTTCACTAAGAAGCTCTAGCACGTGAAATGATAGTCAGGTTATAAGAATGTGGAATTCAACTGCAAGCTTATACATGTAAGAATTTATTGTACTAACTATTTTAAATGACTACCTTCATGTGCTTCTCCTCGATTTAATTCTTTATGCTTTGTACTCCGGCGGAGGAGCTGCAGACACTGGTGATTTCGGTCGTGGGTGGCCCTTTGAATCCATATTTGCATGGTTACGCAATAACATTCTGATCTTTGGATCCCTTGTATAATCCTCCGGAGTACGGCCATACTTATCCCTTGCATCGACTGCAGCACCATTCGCAAGTAACAATTGGATCATCTCTATAGCCTCAGTGAGGTGGTGCTGTGAGTCGTGGGCGATGACCGCCTCATGGAGTGCCCGACGTCCTTCATTGCTTTTGATCTCAATATCTGTGCCACAATTCAAAAACACGCGAATAATCTCAATATTTGTTTTCCTGATGGCCTTGAGGAAATGCAACTTTTTGTAGCGATCGCAAGTCTTACTCTGATCTGGATAGTGGCGTAAAAACACTTCCACGACCCGCTCATGACCCTTGTCAACCGCCCACGCAAAAGCCGTATTTCCATCGAAATCTTTTGCGTAAACTTCCAGACTTGGTCCGAATATCCGGTTCCACAGTGGTCGATTCAAAGCCTTGTCATGCTTTAGGAGAAGATCACAGATGTCATGATGTCCCTTTTTAGCTGCCAAGTGCAGCGCCGTTTCCATCCCATCGCCCAGGGTCGGGGTATTGCAATCCAGAAAGAGTTGAACTATCTCTATATTACCGAGAGCTGCAGCAAGGCGAATGAGCTTATCTGTTCCCATTTCCGTGATGTTGTGTTCCGTAGGAGGATCACACTCAAGGAACAAGCGAACAATCTGACTGTGACCTGCTCTTACTGCGAAGCGGAGTGGAGTTACACGGTTGCCATCCTGGAGCCGAGGCGATGCATTCTTCTCGAGAAGAAGGCGGGCAATATGCCAATGACCCCCTTTTGCGGCGTTATGAAGAGCTGAAGTTCCAACATCGTCCACGGTATTCGGGTCTGCTCCGCCGTCTAAGAGAGCCGTAACAAGATCGAGTCGGCCATGATCGGCCGCAACAATAATATTTTCAGGTGGCTGGTATTCTGTGCTCTGCGATTCTGCACCCATCTTGAAAGATACGCAAATTCATTGTCAGGAGAGATGTTGGAGTACTCAATTTCATATAGATCTTTTGGCTTTTTGGCGCTAACCCCGTTCTGGTGTCAAACAGCGAAACCCTCCCTTATCGTATTTGTGCCTTGTCTGCCAAGCTGCAGGGCCAAGAGGCCGAGTGGCTCAGACGAACCAAGGTGGCCCGGCCCAGTCATAATCTACCAAGATTTTGCGGAGCTGAGAGAGTTAGTGATTGCAGCTGAGGCGAGGCAAGGCTGATTCTCACAAATCGAGGCGTCTTGCAAGTCGCACTAATCCCTTTTGGGATACACCCAGGGTTAGGGCTTCCACACCCTAAAAGGGGACCAACAATTGATATACACGAGCAAAGTTCGTCGAAGAATGCATATATAGTGCGAGCTAATATATTAGTGGCTACAGTGACTCTCGTAAAATCCAGCTGGCGCCTTGAATGTATGTCAATCTGAATTAATGTCGCCGTCATGTGATGTTCAGCAACTTTACCGCTTAATAACTGTTGCCTATATGAGTACTATATACTAACAGTATGAGGAAGTAATCTACACGTAGTTTAAACACACGTGGGAAAACATGGAATATTTCACCTCTCGGCTTTTGAGCATGAAGGTCAGTCGGTGTATATTTTCAAGGCGAATCGTAGATATAACGCCGTCCATTGTAGTGTTATTTATGAACGGGAAATCATAGGTGGAACAATCGATTTCCCTTATCGAGTCATAAATGTAAACAATAGAAACTGAGTCTGAATCTTTTGGTTCTTCTATCACGTTGACCGTGTTGCTAGGTTGTCAAACCCTCTTTTGAGAGCTTCGAGATGGGCTGCCATCTGATCATCCTTGTGCATCAACTCCAATTCGATCCCGATATTATACAGCATGTTTAATTCGTCCAAGGTATTGTGTATGCGATTCACCAACCGCTCAGCGTGCCTATTTTTATGACTGCTCGGTGGCGATTGAGCAGTCTCTATTGCAGCACTGGACAATACTTTTGGCGGCGTTCGATGGACATTGTTTAGCATCTCTGGATGAGGACGCCGCCTATAATCTTCTACCATATGCAAACTCTTCGCGGGTATAACAAGAGGTGAAGGGCTCTCAGCCGATAAATAATTGCTTGGAGATGGGAGCATTGTGTCTTCTTGATTGTGATACATATATGTTAAGAACCCATTGTTTGATGCCTGGTGAGAGGAGACTGGATTTGTAGAGTTCCATATCAACGATGGCGCCCGGTCTCGCGCCGTTCCATCTGGCTGATGCTGCCGACTTGAAACTCGCAACAAATCAAAATGTGGAAGAACGCTTTCAGAGCTAGTGGATATTCCGGCGCTTGATGAAATACTCATAGATTCAAGTTGTTGATCAGATTCTGACGATTGAGTTCTCATCTTGCGGCCTATCTGACATGTTGCTGATTAGCTTTGAAACCTGAAAGTTAGAGGAAATAGTAACAGTTCATGACAAAACGAAATATCTAGGGTTGGCACTTACGAAATCTCCGCTGGGCTGCTTTATTTTGCACTCGCCTCCGCTTAGCTTTATCTTCTATTTGTGACCAGTCTTCATCTGATGGCAGAAAATCAGATTGGGCTTCTTGCGATGAGGAGTTATAAGAGTAATGCATGGGTGAAATCCTTGCTATTCCCGTCATTTTGCAATCGTGTGTTTTGGTGTCTTCGGCCAGCGTCCAGCTAGAAGGTAACAGGCAGCGATCGGATGTTCACGAATAGGACAACAGCTTGAATCAACCATCGTTCGTTCTTGAGTTTCCACATGGCGAGGATAACTTAATCGCTTTATAGCGTTACATCGATAAATCACAACGAGATTAAAAACACGGGCCACGCATAATTTCTTCACTCAGATGTGCAGGGGAATGACGGGTCTGTGAGTAGGCGAGGAGGGGCCATGGGGCCAGAAATAGGTGCGTAGAGCATAGGCATATTTTATGTTTATTCTAGCGAGGTTAACTTAGGGCTGACGCCTTAGCCACCGATCACATAATTTAATATAGACCATGTGTAAGACGTTAAGAACCTATTCATACTAATGCACAGTCCTCTGATACATGGCTGCTATAGGTCGTCTTGTGACAGCCTTCCATACTTCTTTTCGTATGTACTCCGTCCTCGTACGCATGCGGGGCTAAACATAGTTGCGCGAGTTACCAATGAACTGTTGCAGACTACATTTTAGCAAACTTGGCCAGGACTTTAACAAACTCGGACACACGTATGGCCGAATCCTGCACTTAAATTATTAGATGAGTAACGAAATACTTCAAAGCCCGCTAGTCAAGCAACCCAACAAGTATTGAGGGAGTTAATGCAACCAACCTGGTACTCAAGTTAGTCAGCCAGTTGACCATTCCAGCTCAATTAGCAGCACAACGTAGTTTTATAAATTACATACAAAACCTGTATTCCAACAATTCTAGGAATAAAACATTGACACGACCAATGTTTTATACCGATATTAAGTCCCTTTAGCCTCCTATTCCGGGTATTTTTCTTTATTTCCCAGTTGCCTCTACGAAGTTCTGATTAACCTTGGAATAGTTGATAACTACATCGCATCTTAGGGCTATGTCCCGCCGAGGCTGACCCTGGGTACACAGAAGTCCTTGTGGAAACAGTAGCCGACGCAGTTTGCATTTCAAAATTTTTTCATATTTAATGCCACACGACGAGAAACGAGAGCTCAATAACTGATGACTGGCTTGACTTTTGGTTTGATCACGACCCAGCCTCCCTCGGGTACGGTTTTCGTTATTCAACGAGAAAGTAGTATGATGTGCACCCGGGCAATTATCTACTTGGAGTATTCGAAACTTCGTACTATGGGGTAACGCATAAACTCTTATGGAGCACTTCCCTCGTATCTTTCGACTGTTATGTTGATCACTGGACACTGGACAGTGGACACAAGCATCTGGCCCGCTATTCGTTACTAATAATGGCCTACTGTAATTTATGACGCGATCTCTTCCAGAACCCAGATTTGGCCGCCCGCGGGGAATTATGGCAGGCAGCTGAGCAGGCTGAGCAGCACAAGGGATCGAATTTAACGAAAGCAACGAAACGATGGAAAGTGGGGGTGCTTGGCTTTAACACTGGTTTTGATTGGAACTAGCAATGTAGTGTCTATAGACTATAGAGAATATACGTAGTACCTAGGTAGTATATTATTGGAACTGTTGCTCCGAGGATTCAACATACTGCCTATGCTAATTTATACTGTATGTTAAATTGCAACTAATCCAGCTCACCGCGGAAATGGCCCATCTAATGCACAAAACATATGAAGCTGAACTACGTAATGGCCTATGTTGGTTAAATACCTAGGTAACTTAATGACGTTGATGAGAGACTTTGCGCACTAGCTTCCCAACTTCTTATATGATTCTCAACTTCTTATTCGCACATTTTAGTCTTTTGGCGGCTTAGTGCCGTAGTCCTAGTACCAATTCTAGGTAGTAGTGAGTACTACGTATGATGGTATGAAGACTCGACCACGGAGTACAAGGCGGAAAATAGACTAGGGGTGGGTTTACTAGAAGTTGTTGAGTTATGGTCTGGCTTCTTGTCAGAATTTACGATCTAGCCTGCCTGAGGAAGGCTATATTAATGCAATTTATAGTTTTGGGGTCCGGGGAAAATCGAAGTTTTGCGTAAACGCAATAGTTTCCGGATTTTTTTGACGCCTTCATAAAAAGGCAGAAGGTCGGAAATTCCGTATCGGGATCCAAAGACCGAAATCCTATAGCAAATGCGGCCAGGATACGGGCCATTTTACGATCTCTGTCACGTATGCGTCGATGAGGTGATGGTATGAGAGAAGGTCAGGTGTTGACTGGCAAAACTGCGTGAACCTTTTGCCAAGATCCCTAATTAGGAAATAATAGGGCTCGACGATGCTTCATCTAACCCTAAGACGGTGAAGCCTGCTAACACACTTGCATAAAACCACTCTAGCAGGTCTACAAGGAATCTCATAAACAAGCTAAGGGCGAGATGATCCGGAGCCCATTTGACAAGCCCGTAGCATTATGGACATCTTTGTAGCATGCCAGACTTGGGGCAAGGCACCCGGCTGAGTAGGGTAATTCTCTTACTAATAGTTAGACGCTGTCTTACTCAGGCGGGCGTGCGCCTTCCAAGGTGGTTAAGCATATGCCGAAATGTTCCTAATTAGGCAAGCGAAAAGCCGCCCTAGCTAGCAGCCATGTACATAGGTTGCTAGAAAAGTAAACCATTCCAACCGAGCTGGTGAAAACGTGAACTTGTGTTAACGGACTAACAGAAATTTCTCTTCTTAACCCTATACACGAGAACTCCAAATTTTACATATGACACCGCCAGATTGTTTCATGGAACAATCATCGACCATAGCGGAGGCCCACGCCTTGCCTATGGCGCAGAATGGTGGATTGGAGCCAGTAAGGTATCAGAGATCGGTATTTGAAGGGTCAAGTTTGCCACCACTTCGGGATATACATCTGGGGAAACTGCTCGAAGGGCAAAGTTTGAAGTATTCGGAGAAAAAGGCTGTGATATCCACGTGGCAACAATCCAGTCTAACCTACAAGTCATTGTACCACTCCACGAGAGATATAGCACACAGACTTCTCGCTTATGGAGTACGACCAACGGACCGCGTTGTCGTGTTGGCGGGCAACACTTTAGAGTACACCGAGCTTTTCTTCGCTATCGGCTCAATAGGTGCTATATTTTCAATCATCAATCCTACCTTTACAGCCGACGAGGTAGTCAATGCAGTACAATTCCTAGGTAAGACAGGATATTCTTCAGGAAAAAATACTTTTTACATACTACTCACTAACAGAATCTAAATAACTTTCAGACCCAGCAGCTATTTTTGTAGCTGATAGAATCGGCTATCGTAACAATAAAGCCCTGCTGAACATTCTCAGTAGAGAACGTGAGTATCAACCCCTCATTGTACAGATGGGGACGGCTGCAAAATTCAATGAAGATGTGACGACCTGGGAACAATTTTTATACGGGGCTTCGAGTAGCGCCATTGAGCCGGATCTTCTACAGCAATACTGGGGCCAGGGAGATGCCAACGATGGTCTTTGCATACAGTTTACTAGCGGTACCACAGGACCTCGCAAGGCAGCACTAGTGACACACAGGTAGAGCTCCACATTCTCCCAGAGGACTTGGTAACTCCTAGTTCAAATCCTTCTACTCGTTTGACGAATCTGTTTCATAATACTCAGTTGCCGTTACTTCTACTGATCACAATGCTAAACATAAATTTAAACAGAAATCTCCTTAACAACGCGCTTCTTGTCGGAGCACGACTTTCATTCACGTCTGATGATATTGTGCTCTGTTGTTCCCCAATATTTCACTGCTTTGGCTTGGTATGTGGAGTCTTGGCAGTCGTTATGTATGGAGCCAGTGTTGTTTTCCCATCAGACGTTTTTATTGCGGAGTCAAGTATTCGAGCACTTGCGGAACAAAAGTGCACTGTCGTCCACGCAGTACCAACGATGTTCCAAGCAATGCTGGACCATCCACAGGCAAGAAAATATAGCCCGGAGTTTTGTCTACGAACTGGAATTATTGCTGGGTCAAGCCTATCACGAACGTTGCTTTCGCGCCTTGATGCCGAGTTTAGGTTCGACGGCCTAGCATACGGGTTTGGTATTTCTTCCTCGCCGCTGCTCATTTGTCAAACAGAAAATATCTGGCTATTATACTTTATTTAGCGCACTGACCTTGAAGTAGGAATGACGGAATGCTCGTGTATCCATTTCATGACAAACCCATCTGAGACCTCACTTCTGAATGATCACGTATCAGTCGGCACCGTGATGCCTCATACAGCTGCGAAAGTAGTCGACAGTGAGCTAAGAGATCTACCATTGGGATCCAGTGGCGAACTCTTAATTTCTGGCTACTTGGTATTTAAGGAATATTTTAAGAACCCAGAAAAGACCGAAGAAACTTTTCTTAGAGACCCAGATGGCACCGTGTGGTTACGGACGGGAGATGTCGTTACCCTAAGTACTACAGGCAGATGCACGGTTATCGGAAGAGTTAAAGATATGATTAAAAGAGGTGAGACTTTTTTTATTCCAGCCACAGCGTTATGTTATGCAAAAATTTCTAAGAAGAACAAGGAGGAGAGAATATCTTCCCATCAGACATCGAAAAGCTACTCGAGTCGGATCCTAGTATTGCAGCAGCTGCAGTCATCGGAATTCCCGATCCTGACTGGGGCGAAGTTGTTGGAGCATTTGTTAAAAGCGTCCCCGGTGTCAAGTCGGACTTCGAGGCTAGGAGGAAAAAGATCAAACTTCAGCTGAGAAATCAGATTGCGTCTCACAAGATTCCAGAGCACTTCTTCTGGATTGGTGAACAAGAAGGAGTCCCCGAAGAGATACCAATCAATGCCACTGGAAAGATATTGAAAAAGGACCTGCGGGATATTGCCAGTTGCTTGCTACGAGAGGGTTCTGACCTTAAATGAATATTGTTAGCTAGGTAGAAAGACTGGGAATGGGGTTTGCAACTGGCCCATTTATATTAAGAAGATACAAGAACGATACTAGGAGAATAGTGCGATAAATAAACTGTTTTGAAATTATGTTTCCAATGAAGTTAACAATATTTCTAGATTTGCACTAAAGCACGCGCCCCAGAAAATACTTGTAACGCCAAATATAGGTACTAAATATTAATTAATTGATATTCGTGCACCTATTTGGACGTATTAAGGAGATGCGCTCCTACCGAATCTTGCTCCTGTGTAATATCCGGCGGATTAAAATAAGATACGGCTTAAGTACAAAAAACACCATTTCATTGATTATAACAAGCATTTCAAGGTTTGATCTGAGTATACTATAAATAAATAGGTACGCATGAAGAGTTATCAATCGTCAAACTCCTCGAAGAGTAAATGCTAATCGAATGCATACCCCTCATCTAGCTTATATGCGCCGTTCCATTAGCAACTAACTTCTCTGCAGCGCTTAGAACCTAGAGAACATAGATGGTCAATATTTCTGCAATAATGAAAAATAAATATACAAGTACTCACTGCTTGAAAAATGGACCTTGTAGGGTCTTTGTGAATGCCTACGCCCCATGCTGGGGGTAGTTTCTCCGTGTTGAGTTTGACAAAGGATGCGGTCCTGCTTGGGTCATTGGGGTCGCTGCTTTTCAAAAGCTGAGTATTGTGATCGATTAAATCAAAATCAAAATCAAGCTGTTTTACAGCGTCGACAACGGTTAATAATAACTCATTTCCCGAGCCCCATGTCGAACGCTGAACACCGTTGAGGACAACACTCGCGTTGAGGAAGATGGTAGGAGTATCTCCGTTGGCAAATTTGGTATTAGCTATATTGTAATGGACGTCGCCTTCGAATTCTTTGACTATGTGAGTAACAAGTTCAAGATCTGCGGGATTTCCAAGCATATAATTTGTCCGAAAAAGTGCTTCGATCATTCCATGGGTAATTTCAATGCCCGTGTCAGTGGCATGATCTTTGACTACTCGTGTGAATGAAACCTCAAGCTCGCGGGGCATGTCTATGCCGAAAACCTCTTTCACGAGCCAGGCAATACCACTCTTCCCGCTTTGAGAATTAACACGAATGATTGCCTCATGCTCCCTTCCGAGATCCACAGGGTCCATAGGAAGATATGGCATTCTCCATTTTTGAGCCCGACTAGTTCGCTTCTGAATAGATTCTAGATTTTTGTATCCTTTGCGGATTGCATCCTGGTGGGTTCCCGTGAAAGTACAGAACGTGTACTTTCCTGCATACGGGGCACGGAAATGAACAGGAATCTTCGTAAGTTCTTCCACCATTGCGACTAAGCCGTTGACATCACCAAAGTCAATCCCGGGATTTACTCCTTGGGTATATAGATTTAGTGCAAGGGTGACGAGATCGACATTCCCAGTGCGCTCTCCATTCCCAAAGAGACATCCTTCTATTCTGTCAGCTCCTGCGAGTTGGCCTAGCTCAGCTGTTGCGATAGCTGTTCCGCGGTCATTGTGGTTATGCAGTGAGACACACACTTTGTCCCTCTCAGTGATGTGGTCGCAGAAGAATTCTATTTGGTCCGCGAAAATATTTGGCATTGCCACTTCTACCGTCGAGGGCAGATTGAAGATGATCTTATTCTCTTCTGTGGGTTGCCAGACTGCTTTTATAGCCTCGCATATCTCAAGAGCGAACTCCACAGAGGTATCTTGAAAGTTCTCCGGCGTGAATTCCAAAACCCATTCAGTCTTTCTAACTTCAGGGTCTGGAGAGTCTTTGGTGAGCCCTCGAATTAATCGTATGCAACGAACGGCCAAGTCAATCGTCTCTTGCTCTGACATATTAAAAACTATATCGCGAAAGCAGTCCGATGTAGAGAGATGTATATGAAGGATAATTTTCTTCGCTCCGCGTGCTGATTCGATTGTTGTTTTGATTAAGTCCTCACGGCACGGAGTCATTACTTGCAGCCAGACATCATCTGGTACGAGCCCAGGTGTGGTAATGAGATACCTCGTAAAATCGTACTCCGTTTGTGAGGCGGATGGATAAGAAACCTCAATCTCTTTGTATCCAAGTGCCAAAAGCGATTTAAAGTAGCAAAGCTTAGCGTTGCCGTCCATTGGCTAGACAAACTCAAATGTTAGGGTCCAATTCGCAAAGCCCTAAAAACTTTAAAACCGGGAAATATCAAATTTTACCTGAACCAAGGCTTGATTTCCATCTCGCAAATCAGTTGATAGCCAACGTGGTGGCTTAGTTAAAGCTTTGTCTGGCCATTTTCGACTGGCAAGATGCAATAATGGAAATGCATCATACTTTGCCGACGCGTCGCTAAGCCTTGACGCAAAATTAATCAGATATGGTCCATGAAACTAACGTAAATCGAGGATTTGGAATGTACTCACATTATGTTTATATTCTTTTTCTTTTCTTTTTTGAGATTGTTGACTGTTGTTCTTTTGTTTCCTGTATTTCTAAGTCTTGTATACCACGGCCAAGCAGTCGGCTGTAGTTCAGCATTCGTTGCACTGCAGATTTTTATGGTGTTATAAAGAACATCTGGCTGCCAGAAACATTGTTCTTCCTAGTCGTGCCGAATGTGGAAACACAAAATCCGAAATAGGATAGCCAAACCCTTGGCCTCATGGTTTAGTAATAATGCGAAAATATTTATCAACAAAATTTTACACTCCTACCTTCTTTCAAGAATATTGCTCTATTTGACATTATGTTTTGAGGTATAGTTCGTGGCGGCTTTTAAGTTGCCCGTTTAGGAAACTTTCGGTATATTGCTACTATATTTGTGAATCCAATTGACAATTTATATGGCTAGAAAATACAAATTTCGTTAGATGAAATTGCCTATGTATATATTTGAAATGATTCCTAATATATGATTTGACTTGAACTACGTGCTGTGAAGCTACGAATCAACTTGCATATCGCGACATCTTTCAAAATGTCGGTTTTGATAGAGTCTTATGAAGAGAAGAACAATAGACTACTAGACGGTCCTTGGGAGGTGCGTCTTTTCTAAATTATGGTTTTGAGATAATGGACCTCGAGACAAATGCGCGTCGATCTGAAAGAATTACTGACTGCCTCGAAAAGGTGGAGAGCACTAGTAATGATGCTTCTACGAATGAACATCTCATAACTCGTCTTAGAGTCTTATGGGGGAAAATCCTTCAAGAAGATCCATCACTTTTTTCCGATGATGATAACTTTTTCGAAGTGGGTGGCGACTCCATCTCCGCCCAGAAGCTTGTCGAAGCCTCAGAGACTGAAGGAATACTCCTTACCATTGACCAAATATTTATGAGTGCATCTTTAGCGGAGATGACAAACGAAGCTCGCTTAGAAGTAGCAGAAGGCCCGAAGGAGGAAGTATTTGACAATGGATCTACGGGGAAATCTTTCGATCTAGTGAATGGAGACAGATCACTGCAAAGGCATATTGACACAATTGCCGAGAAATGCCATGTCTCGCCAGAATGCATCAAGAACATCTATCCTTGTAGCCCTATGCAAGAGTCATTAGTGGCGGAGATCGACGGAGCCAAGAACTTGTATGTCAGACAATTGGTTTTCAGACTGCTTGATGAATTTCACTTGGACAGCTTCCAACAAGCATGGGAACAGACCGTTCGCCAAAACCCTGTTCTGCGTACGCGCATCTGCGAGGTAGATGGAAGATCTGGATATATCCAAGCTGTGGTGGACGAGCAA
Source organism: Penicillium sp. OUCMDZ-019 (assembly GCA_011750695.1). Lineage (NCBI taxonomy): Eukaryota > Fungi > Ascomycota > Eurotiomycetes > Eurotiales > Aspergillaceae > Penicillium > Penicillium sp. OUCMDZ-019. The sequence continues at coordinate 63,411 of WTTZ01000121.1, forward strand.
CTCCAATGGAACCTGGTTGATACTGACATCATACAATTCCTACAACAAGATATAGCCGTCCACATGCAACCAGGTCACCCATTCTTTCGATACACGATATTGACTGATCGACAAAAGGAAGGGACGAGAGAAAGTTATTTTATATGGACTGTGCACCATGCATTATGCGATGGGGCTTCTCTTGTCGGGGTTCTCGAAGACGTCGCAATGCGTTTTAAAGACCAGCCCGTACCGCAGCGCCAGGCTTTTGAGAAGTTCATTCGATCTCCCGTAATTCAATTGGGCCAAACACAGGAGGAGCAATTCTGGAAGCGAACTATGTCAGGCATCAATCCAACGCCATATCCACTACCATCACAAGCTTCTGATTTCCGCGCCGATCCTTCTTCTATACTGGAGCATAGTATTACTCTTGGGCGTCTCCCCCCATTCGGTTTGACAAAAGCTTTATTTCTTCGCGCGGCATGGTCTGTTGTAATGTCTTATTATACTGGAACCGAAGACGTCGTTTTTGGAGCCATAAATAACGGGCGGGCTGCAGCTGTTCCTGGAGTGTCTCAAATGACAGGTCCAACGATCAATTTAGTTCCGGTGATATGTCATATCGACCCGAAGCAATCGGTAGCATCTTTCTTTTCTAAAATTCGACATCAGGCAGCGGAGATGATGAACTTCGAACATTCAGGTATCTCAAAAATTCGACAATACCTATCATCGGAGAGATCTATGGCTGCCGAATTTCAAACCTTGTTTGTTGTTCACCCAGCGGACTTCGCAATTGCTACAGCCCCAGCAACAGCAACTATTGGGCTCGAATATGATGATAACTTGGGCAAAAAGGAACAACACGCCTATCCATTGGTGCTGACATTTACTTTGTCGACCGAAGAGCTCGTGTCGATGAAATTACAATACGATGAACAATTCATCACAACCAGAAATGCCGAGAACCTTGCACATCAGTTTCAGGCTGTCGTCACACAGTTAGCTAGTGCAACGAAGGAGACTGTGCTGGAGTCCATTTCACCATTGAGCAATCACGATGTTGCTCAAATCGCGGAATGGAATAAGACAACCCCCTCGGCTGAGGAGACATGCATAGATCATTTGTTTCACGAGCAAGTGTTGAAACAGCCATATGCAGAGGCTGTTCACTCACTGGAGAGGTCCCTCAGTTATCTTGACGTTGAGAACTATTCAACTGCGCTTGCCCAGCGCCTCATTAGAATTGGTGTATTGCCCGGGACATTCGTGGGCGTGTGTTTTGAAAAGTCCATCTGGACAGTGGTGGCAATCCTGGCAGTATTCAAGGCTGGTGGCGTTTATGTACCCATCGACCCGGCGTACCCTCGTGCTCGCATAATTGAGGTGGTGAATACGGTGGAAATAAAGACAGCACTTGCATCGGACTTGGGTGCCAGTATTTTGGAAGGAGTGTGTGAAAATATAATCACTGTCAGCAACGACTTGTCTTTCTCTTCGCTAGTTAGTATACCGCCAACAAGAAGTACGCCATCCAGCAACGCATATCTACTTTTTACTTCCGGCAGTACAGGAAAACCAAAAGGAATTCTTATGTCTCACGCCGCTATCTGCACATCGATTATTCATCATGGAAGGGCGTTTGGTGCGGGAAACCATTGGAGAACACTTCAGTTTGCCGCCCATACTTTCGATCTTTCAATCGGAGAGTTCTTCACGACACTTGCCTTTGGAGGTTGTATTTGTGTCCCCTCTGAGCATGATAGACTGAATAACTTAGCCGGGGCTATCACTTCCTTGAATGCAAACACCTTGTTGGTTGTTCCAACTGTTGCAAACTTGATCTTCCCTGAAGAGGCCCCAACGCTTAAGACAATTGTCCTGGCTGGTGAGCCTATTACCAGAGAAACTATCCAAAGGTGGGCCGGTCATGTTAAGTTGACTGATGCTTATGGGCCATCTGAAACTGCCGTCTATTGCTCTGGAAACGTCAATGTTTCGACAGACGCACACCCGGCACATATCGGCCGAGCCATTGGAGCCACTATGTGGATTGTCAATCCCGATGATCACAACAAGCTAAGCGCTATTGGTTGTATAGGTGAAATTGTCATATCTGGTCCTCTCCTTGGTGAAGGCTATTTCCGTGCCAAATCGATTACGGACGCAGCCTTTGTACCAGCGCCCGGGTGGTTGAAAGCACTCAACCCGACAAGCCCGTTCCAAACGATATATAAATCCGGGGATCTGGCTCGTTACAATTCTGATGGCACATTTCATATAGTCGGACGAAGAGACACGCAAGTGAAATTACGTGGTTTCCGTATTGAACTGGGAGAGATAGAAAACCAAATCATGGCAACTGGCACAACAACTGCTGCCCTGGCTCACTTGCCCAAGCAAGGACTCTGTGCAAATCAGATTGTTGCTATTGTTAGCTTCGACAGATCTGACCTGGAAATTAATAATGGGTCAAATTCTGCCATCTCGATTGCGACGCATTCGGAAAGCACTAATGCCTACCTGGGAAAGCTTAAGCGGCATCTCTCACTTGCCCTTCCGGAATACATGCTGCCTTCAGTGTGGATTGTCTTAGAAAAGATGCCACTACTTATTTCTGGTAAGGTCGATCGAAAGGCCTTAAAGTCATGGGTTCACGAAATGAGGTGGGAAACGTATAGTGAGTTGGTGGACGGCTCCAATCTCGGCGATTCAGTAAATATCGCTCCGGGAAGTACGGCAGAGACATTGCAAAAACTCTGGGGTGAAGTTTTAAATGTGCCTGTTGACCGCATAGGACGGAACACTTCTTTCTTCTCACTTGGCGGCGATTCGATCTTTGCCATTCAGGTGGTCTCTAAAGCTAAGGACATGGGCCTTCCCATCACAGTTCGTGCGATAATAAGCGCAAGAACTTTGGGGAATCTAGCTGTGATGGTTGAAGGAACTGAGGATTACACCAAACAAGCTCCCAAGGAGCTCGATGACTCTCAATGGATTGATCTTCTAAAACCCTATGACGAAGAACTCAAGGCACGTCTCCTACCAACGTCAGCGCAAGTTGAAGACGCATATCCATTTTCTTCTTTCCAACGTGAGATATTAAACCAACGGACTGTTAATCCCGCTGTATTTTTACTGTCATGGAGATTGGAGATTGTCTCACGAACGCCCCAGCAGATCTCCTTAAACAGGCTTGCACGGTCCTGGAGACGCGTCGTTCATAAGTTTCCAATACTGCGCAGTATATTCCTTACAAATTCAGTCACCAAAACTCCTCCAGTGCAAGTGGTCTTAAGCAACGTTGAGCCCACAATTGTTACATCTGTAGCACTGCCTGGAAACGCGGAACCGAATTTTGAAGACCATGATGTACCACACGTTGACAAGTCCCTTTTGCCCCATCGTGCCCATTTCTATCAATACGAAGGCAAATTCTTTCTTCACATTGAATTGGACCACTTGGTTATTGACGGATGGTCACTGAAACTCATTAAATCCGCCCTCTTGGCGGCATATGAAACCGACGAAACCCCTGAGCTTCAGCTCCTTGAAAGCCCACCGTCTTACAAATCATTCGTCGCTGCTCAGCATCCAAATCGTACTCAGGATGACTATGCATATTGGGCTTCTGTCCTTCAGGGTCTGCAACCCTCCTTGCTTAATTTGCCTACAGTTTCCTCACTTGAAAGGGGATTAAAACCAAGCCCAAGAAAGACAATTGTCCAACTTCCTACTGTACCAGTACACTCGCTGACTGCTTTTTCCATCGAGAATGGTATCACTGCCGCTAGCGTCTTTGACGCATCGTGGGCACAAACACTTAGCGCTTATACAAAATTGTCAGATGTTGCGTTTGAATACGTAATATCTGGACGCGATGAAGAGGTCGAAGGTGTTTTTGATATCGTTGGCCCGCTAATCAATGTTCTTGTCAACCATCTGAGTGGTGTTTCGTCCGACGACACTGCTCAGACGATTGCACAATTGGCCCGGAAAATACAAGAACAACGAGCACAAGATGCCTTGCACAGCTCGGTCAATATTCGAGAAGTGATTCAGCAGGAGTTGAATACTCCGAAGCTAACTAACACAGCTCTTAACTTCCAGAGACGTCCTACGGCAGTTGAGACGGAGACTCTGTGGGTAGATGACAACATTAATAGATCGAGAGATCCTTGGCATGTGAGTAATTCCAATTTCGAATATTCGGTCCAAGGGCTATGTTATGAGCGAATTGATGCTAAACAACATTTACGACGTAGTTTGACATCCTGGTCCGCGTGATGCATATAACCGACGACGCTACGTTCCGATTGTCAATGGAGTTTGATAATAAATTCTTTGACGAAGCGAAAATGCAAGAAGTGGCAAATGACTTTTATTCCAGAGTGAAAAAGACAATTACTTGATTACTCGAAAGTCAAATGTATATAGGTAATATAGAAAATGGTAGAAGACTTTGTGTAAGACAGGCTTTACCCAGAAAATAACGGTATATCGATGCTATCGTAGGAACCTTACAACGTCATATGACGCCAAAACAGTGACATTGCGCTTATATATACCTAGGTATCTGGTAGTTTTAAGGCTTCAAATATGTTTATTCACTGAATAATGAATCAATTTGGTACCCGATATGAAGTCTAGAACTGGACTGAAAACGACATTTTGGCTCAACCACAAGAAACAAGCATATTTGGGTGTCTATCATGAACACTAACGTGCTATTTCAAGGTTGTTGGACGGATATCTTCACAGTCCTTTCACCTCCAAAGCTGCTTGAGCAGAAGTATCTGCACCCTTAGGGGCAGACAAAAAACCAATACCTTCAACTAAATCATCTAGCCACTGTTGGCTAGCCTTGAGTTGCAAAAACCTCCAAAAACCATGAGGCAATCCTGAATATAGATGAATTTTAGATTCAGTCCCGGAATATGTTTGTAACAGTTTCTGCCATAGGAAAGCTTCGTCACGCAATGGATCTCTGCCACAAATCTGAAAATAGGCACGATCCGGAAGGTTTGCATGATTTTTATTCAAGAGAAACGAAATCCGAGTATCGTCAGGTGGCGAGCCGTAAAGAACTGCGAAAAAGAAGCATCAGACATTAAATTCTCATTTTGACAACATTCGTCAAGAGTACCTTGGATATCCGTGAGAGATTTTCGAGTTAGCAAAGGATTTTCTGCATTCTGCTCCAAACTAAGCAGTTGATCTTTCCATTCTGGAACAAGACCATATGCCTGTGGCATAAGGCATACTGGAATTGAGATCCAGAGAGCGGTTATGGGAGGTGAAAGCCCGGCATCACGAGCTGTATACGCAATGACTCCCGCGAAATTTGCCCCGGCAGATATACCCCCAACGATGAAGCCGGCCGCTGGAGAGCAGTTCAATTTCTCTTTCGCGTTGGCCGCTGCCTAAATGACAAATTATTATACTCACTACCGAGTGTAAGCGGGTTTAGCGGAGATTGGCTTACCCATTCTGTCGCATCGTAGCTGTCGTTCACTCCATGGGGAAACACCCACTTTGGTGCCAGTCGGTATCCTACGTTCAATATGCTAATATTCAACCTCGTAGCAAGCACTCGACAATTCAAATCGCCGCTTTCTAGGTCTCCAAATAAGAAACCTCCAGCATGTAGATAAACCAGAAGAGGACGGCCAGCTTCTGGCGCATTTGTCGTAGGAATGTAGCCTCGCACTGGAATATCATATCCATCGCGACCCTTTATTGTAAACTTTTTCACAGACACGGTGCCGTCATTGACACCCGATGGAAGCTGACGTGTTGGAATGGTTGCCTCCACCTCATCAAAAATTCGACGACGCTCGACTATGCCGACCTTATCCAAGTCACCTAGCTGTGGGTACTGGTGAACAAACTGCCAATCGCTTTTAGAATTTAAGCTTCAGGTGTAGGCCAAATTGAAGATAGGCGGCTATATAATATGCCTACCTAAAGTATCTAGGGACATACCTGCGTCCATTGAGGACTGATTTCAGAGAACTTCGAATATTCTGCCATCATAGATTACTGATATTTCCAGTAAGATGTCGTACTGATATTAAATGTTTCGTTCGTCCTTCAAATCTACGACGGAACAACGGAGTTATAAATGCTCACGCGATGTGCCTAGGGGGAGAAGACAATGTCACGGTGCAGAAATGATTACAAGACAAACGTTACTTCTGTGGTCTTTTGGTCCTACCGACAAACAATTTTTGATAAACCAGCTTCACGGGATTTGAATTTCCCAATTAGGAAATTTCGAATCCCTTCTCTTTTGATTACGCACCAGTTTCTAAGAAAACTCTAGATATGCAATACCCGTTTTTTAAGAATGTACAGTTAATGAATAATAATCGTGCGATATTGGTGTGATCGCTAACTATCACTGAATGTCTCCGAAGGCACGGTATACTAGCGTCCTTAAACCTGGATAACTGTGGCCATATTTTGGGCATGGAACTTTGCTTCGAGCTACAACTATAGTGTACTGTCTGTGTCGAGCCTTTCGTCATGAGATATTTACGATTTGAGCAATATCATTGTACATAAGATGACAACGATTTATAACCGAAACGGTTGAAGTAACTGGACAGAGAATTGATATTAATGACGAGAAAATAGAATAAACCATTCACGCATTTCGTCATGTCCTGCGAAAGAAGGACTCGGATATGCAAGCATATTAGTAAGTGGACATCTGCTACATAATTCCATACAAAGAACCAGGAGGCAAATAAATAGATAATATTCGTTTGTGCTTCTTCGAACAAATTTTCATAATGAAAGTAGAATGTTGATTTTTATCTATTTTTAGCTTTCTAGATAAGAAATTCAAGTACCTACAGCGGTCTATTTGAGGTAGACCGCCAAAAGTCATTTTTATTGTTCTTATTAGTAATTATATCTTACTAGATCTATATATTCTACTATATTGTCTCTATACAAAATTAACCATGTTCTTACTATTTTAGACTTAGTGTTTATAAATAATATAGCACTAAAGGTCTTATTATCTTCCTAATTAGACCTAGTATATAATAATCTACTTTTATTTATTATTTATAAAAAGCCTAAATAAGTCATCTTATTAAATTCTAAATTTACTTTTAAATAAGTCTAAGATATTCT
>WTTZ01000122.1:0-67604 GCA_011750695.1 Penicillium sp. OUCMDZ-019
AAGAATCGTGTGCGTGGCCAAACGTATTACAAGGCAAATACGATTTTTGTCGTTATCCTCGCTATAGGCTGCCGTACACCAGGATAGCTTATCCTGCTGTGCCAGCAGCACATTGGTAAATACTCACACAAACAAACTCAATTGTACAGGAAAAATGAAATCGCGCAAATGTGGAATCAATTGCTTAGTCATCCATAATTCAACGTTGTACCAACATATCTACTCTGCATAGTCATGATAGCGACGAAACGCGGTTTTAGGGTTTAGGTTTAGGGTTGCGACAAATGGTGGCCCTTTGTTTCTTAGGCTAGCTCGATGTCGATCACCGCGCGACGTCCTTTGGTGTTCCTGCATTAATCAGCTTTTCAAAAGTAACATATCGGACCGGACAAAATAGCCCAATTCTGCACGGGAAAATGAAATTGCAATGGCTACCTAGCTTAGCCCTGTCCAACTACTCAACATGGATGGCCGACAGCATTATCTCGCGCGGCCAAGGAATCGCCCCTACAGATCCGGATTCCTCCGTCTACCTGCAGATTGGAATTGTGCAAAAGGCGCTGCTCAGACTGCTAAACTCGCCAGAATTATCACATTGCGATGAACAGGATTATCGAAACTATGTGCGAAAGGGTAGCGAGAGTATCTTGGGGAGATTGCTCAACCCGTCTCAAGATACCTTGTACCCTCTAGATCGACTTTCGCTTGGACGCGGTCTGCTGATGGAGTATGTTGACAGTGAGCACAACCAAACTGTGGATGCTGCGTTAGATGCATTGCATGAGTCAATTGAGCTGCAGCCGAGAAATCAATACGGTAAAACTTTCCCAAAATTCCTTCCAATTGGGTCTATCTTAGCTGATTGATAATTGAAGGCGGATTATGGTACTTCACCTACCCTAACTGGAGCTACCTGGATGGGATGTTCTCCTATACTTCATTCGCCTCGATTTATACAAATTTTTTCAATTCATCTGACACTGAAAATACAACCAATCAAATCATCTATCAATTGGATCTACTCTGGTCTCACTGTTTCGACAACGCCACTGGTCTGCTTTTTCATGGCTATGACGCGTCAAAAACCGCAGTTTGGGCAAATCCCGCAACCGGGGCGAGTCCCATTGTATGGGGCCGGGCGCTTGGTTGGTACTTCATGGCACTGGTTGACTGGCTTGAGATCAACAAGTTTCAGACGCAGTCATCCCAATGGGCTCATGTTCATGCACGGTTTGTTGCTCTTGCAGATGCAATCGTTGAAGCGGCGGATCCTGCCTCCGGGGCATGGTGGCAGGTTCTAAATTTCCCAGGAAGAGAGGGGAATTATATCGAGTCGAGTGGGAGTTCCATGTTTGTTTATGGGTTGTACAAGGGCGTAAGACTAGGCTATTTGTCTTCGCAGGCAGAAAAGCATCAAAAAACGGCGAACAGAGCCTATGGGTATCTGGTTGATAACTTTGTGGTGAAGAATCAGAATGGGACTTTGAGCTGGAATGGAACAGTATCAGTGTGCAGTTTGAATTCCTCGGCCACATATGAGGTATTTATTCTCACTTCCTTTAGTGAGGTCGTTTGTTTTGCTAACAAGAATAGTACTACGTGACGCAACCGTTGCTGTTTAACAGTGTGCACGGATCGGCGTCGTTTGTTCTTGCGAGCCTGGAGAACGAGATGCAGGCTTTATAAAATCCATATATAGATATCAAGCTCTTATTATATTAGATTATTAGACTATGAATCAAGGACTACCAGACATTTGGCATAGTAATGTTTATATTAGCCTGCAATATGAAAGAAACTAACTTGAATGTTTATTCCTTTGAAGGTTAGTAACATACCTAACAATGGGGATTGAAGTTTGAGAGTGGTGTATAGAGAGGAGAGTTAGAATTTGTTAGTACATACTTCTAAGATATAAAGTTGAGAATTCTCCTAGTAACTATGCCACAGCTTTCATCATCTGCTCAAATAGCTGATCCGAGTCAGGACTGATTGGGTTGGCCCATTCCAATGCCTGCTGGACATCCTCAGGCGGATATATCAACTTCTGGTTAATATAACACTTAACCCGCTTTGCCAAATCCCCAGTCAGCTTAACTTTTCTTTCCCAGCCTTCTGAAATCACTGTGCCCCATTCCCCGAGATCGAGGCAGCAGTTATACGCGGCTTGCTCGTATTCAATCAACGGCTCGCCCAGGAGGTCGGCTGCCGCATTATAACCAGATACACGACCAAGCTGAAGAGCATGTTGGCAAGACATCAAAGCATAGTGGCCCTTGTCATCAGTGAAGGCGCAAGCTGTGTCACCTGTGGCAAACACATCGCGCGCTGATGGAACACGCAGATTTTGGTCGACGCGAAGGCGAGATAGCGCGTCTCGTTCACCAGGTATTTGATGTGTCAGAGGCGTTGCTCTTACGCCCGCAGTCCAAATAGCAGTCTTGGTCTCGATACGCTCACCAGAAGCAAGAGTCACACTGTCGGTATCGATCGTTGTGACCGCAGATCCGAGCTTAACTTCAACCCCCAGCTCATTCAGGGCTTCGGTAATGATGGGGCGAGGACCAGGCCCAAGCTCCGGCCCAACATCATTTGCATTTTCAACTAATATAATACGAGAATTTGCAATTTGACGTAGACGCTTAGGTAGCTCCGTCGCGACTTCGATGCCCGTAAAGCCTGCGCCACATACCACTACCGTGCTGCGGGCAGGGCTTTCTGGAAGTGAAGCCAGGTTTTTAATATGAGCTTCGAGCTTAGTGGCAGCGCTCAGAGAATCAACATCAAATGTATTCTTCTCAATCCCACTGACTCCACTCGGTCGCACGACAGAGCTTCCGGCTGCTAGAATGAGGCGGTCGTAGTCGATAGTTGCTTCGATGTCCTCGGGTGATCGGACTTGAACGGTGTGTGACAAGGTATGAATCTCCTCTACAGTGCCTTGAAAGAAGTCTATTCCTGCGGCCTTGAAAAGAGATCCGAGCGAATGAGACATTTCGGACGGATTGGCCTCATAGAGTCTAGGACGAAGGACCAAAGATGGCTCCGGGGCAATGACTAGAACCTGAAGGTCGTTCTCCTTGTTTGTGAGGCTGGAGAGTCGTTTGGCTGACAATGCACTCCATACACCGGCGAACCCGGCACCAATGATGACGATCTTGTTGGTCATTATTTAGGAGATCGAAGTATGTGTGTTAAAATGAGATGGCCGTTGTGAACCTTGAAAACATATGAAACTGGGAGCAACGAATGTCCTTTTATATATCTCCGTACATATAATCCGAGTTTTCACTCATTACTAAATTATCTGATTTCTATTCAGATACCCTAGATGTTAGCCTAGTAGTTTTGACCAGTGCAGAGTGCGGATATTCAATATCAAAAGCCTGAACCCTAATAACCCTAACCCTTAACGATGGATCCCCGCGCGAGTGGGTACCCGGATACCCGGATACCCGCATTAGCGCAAGGTGGATCTAGATCTGATAGCCCCCTCACAGTCTAAGCTGATGACGAACGTGAACTTGTCTCCTTCAAATCCTAAATCCATGGATTCTACGAATACCCCGCCATTGCAGAGTGGCAAAGCTACGCGGTCTCCGCTAGCCTGTCTGCCCTGTCGCTCACGTCATCTCAAATGCGACGGCATAAAGCCATCTTGTAGTCGTTGCACGGAGATTTCTAAAGAGTGCCGATATGCTCGGTCGCGTCGAGGTGGCTTGGACCGCGCAGCTCTAGCGGAGCGGCGCAAACGACTAGCAGCAGCAGAGAATTCGGCGCTTATGAACAGCCAGAGTCCGCAGATTCAGGTTCAGGGATTCACACCTCAGGCTATTGAGGTCAGTAGTCATAGCCTGCTAGATGGAATCAGTATCAGCGATCAGACCTCGGGCGCAGTGTCACCGGCGGGTCGCATTGATAATGATCCTTTAATCGACTCATATTACAAGAACTTCCACAAATTCCATCCTTTTCTCCCACCCCGGAAACACATGATAAGACTTTGTCACGATCCAAGCAAGCAACTCACATTCAAACCGCTGATTGCAATCATGCGTCTCGTTGGAAATATTTACCACACGCAGGAATGGTCTATAACTCTAAAAGACCACGCTGAGGCTTGCTTCTTGCAAGCACCGCCAACAGATCCCATCATGGTCCAGTGTCGCCTGCTATACTCCATAGCTCTGTTTTGGCAGGAATACAAGGAAGAAGCCCAATTACAGGTGTCTGCTGCATCAAGACTCGCTCTTGAGTTGGAAATGTTTTCTCAGGAATTTGCAGCAAATCATGGGGCCGAGGACCTGGTATTGCGCGAAACTTGGAGACGAACATGGTGGATGCTATATATTGTAGACGCGTACTATGCAGGGACACTGGGAACTATGAATTTCGAAGTTGTGAATATTGAGAGTACTGTAGACTTGCCTTGTGAGGAGTGGGAATTTGAGTCGGGTGTGAGTGTAGATATCGTCTCCTTTTTTGAAGTCTGGTTTGGAAAGCTAACTCGACGTAGGACATCCCAGAGCCTAAAACTCTCCAAGATTTTGATACCCGCGAATTTTCCTCCGACGATAAAGATTTTTCATCCTTTGCATATCTCATTGGCGCCGTACAATGCGCGGCATTAGCCATATCCACGGTGCCAAAGATTGCGGCCAAGGAAGACTCGACGCAGGTTCTTCAGGCCGCAGACTCCTCACTGAATGGGTGGTTGCTCTTACTACCCAAGAATCGAAGGCAAGTCATGAACAAAAGTGGAGAAATTGACGAGCTCATGTTTCAAGCACATTTGCTCATTCACGTGTAAGTCTTCAACCGATTTACCAAATCCTACCTAGGTACGAAATTAATATTCTTCACTAGCGCAACTATCGGCTTGCATAGGCCATTTTCAGATCTCAGATTTAATCCGGTGGAGGCAGTCTCAAGCTGTGCTAGAGAGCCGCCTCTCAATACCCCAATCCCAGACCTTGTGAATGTCCACACGGTCCGTGTCTTACGAGCTGCCGAAGCACAAATCCGCCTGTTGGCTTTGCCCGTTAGAAAATTCCACCATACCCCTTTCACTACATGCATGGTCAGCGAGGGAACTCTGGCCCTGCTCTCAGCCTGCAATTTTCTGCTGAAGGGAAAGGAATTGACAATAGCAAGAGAACAAATCCGAATGACCATTGGATGCCTCAAGGCACTGGCAGAATTTTGGCCAAGAACAGCGAGGAACGTGCGGGAAATTCAAACGATTGCGCATCATGTACTCGGACTTGGGTCCAAATCGACGAGTAAAATTAATGCGGCCAATGGCTATAACGTGCCTGATCTTTCCGGTGGTGAAGGACAGGGAAGTCTCACATCTGAAACTGGGGTATCGAGTGATGACATCAATCTCCTACCGGATTTGGGATCTATAGATGATCTTTGTGGTTGGTATAATCTTGGTGATATTGATCCTATTCTTTCTTGGGGGCATGGGTCATAAATGTAAATAAATAAACGCCATATCACAGGCAAGTAATATATTGAAGCATATGCTAATGAGACACGGCTGTAAACCTTTGCTCGGCCTTAAAATAGCAACCAACTATTTTCTTTAGTTCATTTTACTTGCACTGTTTTCTTGAGCAGATTAATTTTCAGACTACGGGTTTCCACTTTCCACAAAGTTGATAACCGCTTTCTGTCCCCTATTTCTCTGCTGAGCATATGCCCAGGCCTGTTCTGCTTCATGAAAAGAAAACGACTTGACTGCCAGTGGCTTGAGGGAACCCTCATCAATCAATTCACTTAACTTTCCCATCCTCTCGGCATTAGAAGAAACGATAAAATGTTCATATCGCACATCGGGGTGATCAACAGACTCGGGGGCTTGACCTCCTCCAAATGCCCAGGCGGGCGCAGGGTCTCCAACTGTTACGATCGTCCCATTATCCTTGACGATTTCCCACGTCTTAGCCAAGATATCTCCTCCCACAGTGTCGAAGACTACATCCACATTTCTGATATGCTGGTCCCAATTTGGAGTGTTGTAATCGAACACCTCATGCGCTCCGAGTTGTTTCAGTGTCTCATGGTTTTTCGATGAAGCCAGAGCAATTACATGAGCACCGAGCGACCGGGAAGCAATCTGTGTAGCCAGGATACCAACCGCACCAGATGCCCCAGTAATGAATATCCGCATACCAGCTTTCATTTGACCATGGTCAGAGAGCGCCTCCCACGCTGTGAGAAGCGGGATTGGTAGCGCTGCCGCTTCATCGTGGGAAATTGAATTTGGTTTTGGGGCGACTTCATCCAAGACGCAGACAACATAGTCAGCCTGGCCTTGTCCCCGGTCGGCTTTGAGAAAAGCGAAAACCTCTTGGCCGACTTTCAGAGGCCCGTGGTATTCTGGACCGGTAGTGTACACGACTCCCGAAATATCGTGTCCTGGAATTCGAGTTTCAGTGGAATATGGCTCCGGCCATATAATTTCGTCGCCAGTGATGCCGGCCGCATGGACTTGAACGAGGATCTCATCGTTTTGTGGAATGGGTATTTTCATGGAATAATTCGTGGAGATCTTTGGAGACGACACATCGCCTAGGATTTGAACAGCCTTCATCGTGGCTGCCATTGCGCTGCTGGTGTATCGTCAAACAATTTAACGGAAAAAAAAACTGACTGATTGAATAAACAAGATAAGAATGACTCTTTACTATCGGCTGATATGATCATATTATACATAAACTATGACCGTCTCTACCGTTGATGTTGCATTGACTCGGGTTAGGGCTAATCGATGAAAGTACGGGTTCCCGGGTACCCGTTTTGGAGAGCTCTCCTGTGGGATAATGATGATGTCATTCGATAATTAGATTAATTAGATTGATTTCCCACTCCATGAATTCAACTATAATGTACGTGGTGATCCCACGGTTCTGCGGTGTAGTGCGGTCCAAAAATACTAGAACTCAGGGGCCTAGCTCACAGTTTGTACATAGCTTTCTTGTAAGTAGCTGGCCAAATCCCGGACTTTCCCGGCGCAATAATCCCATTCGGATCGAGAGCGTTCTTTATAGATTCATTAAACCGCATAAGAATATTGTTATTCCAGTTGTAAGTCTCTGCGATCTGATCCATGAGTGCCAAATGGGTGCGGTACTCTCCCCAGCCATGGGCAGCACAATCCGCAATCAGCTGTTTGACGAGCGCATGCACTTTTCGCTTTGATTCAGGGTTCTTGCGGTCGAAAACAAGGCACACAATATGATCTATAGACCGTAATTAGCTGTAAATACGAGTCCTCGCCTTTGAATTCCTGGATACTCACGCATTTCTCTCATGCCTACTGTGAATGTCCCAATGAAGTCAAATCCTGCTTCACGAATTCTCGTCTTAGTGACTGAGTATTGTAGCATTGCATCATCCCCGGATATTTTGCTAATGGGAGAGAAAAAGAGATGGGCTCCATTTGGAATCCAGTCAATCCACTTTAGCTCGTCATATGTAGGAATTCCTTGCAGCGTCTTGTGTCTGATATGTAGGACACAATTCTCCTTAATATCCTCTGGAAAGAAAAATTTGGCGCCATCAATCGCTGAAAATGCCTTTTTAATAATTGCCCAGTGACTCTCCCGAATAGATTCCGGCCCCTAACATAATAGAAATTGTTAAAATGTCGAGCTCGGGCTGGTCGGTTTCAAGTACTCACATAGAGTGCCCCGTAAAAGCTCCACCGCCCAAGATTCAATTTATTTGCAATCTCATCTAGATCTTCATCGCTGAGTGGACCTTCAGTACTTGCGTAACTTGCTTTGGTCCCCATGACGCCTGCGTCCAATAGGATGTGACGAATGGTGGGCACATTTTGAAGGATCATTTGCTAGATAACCAACGTTAAATGAAGCTACACATTTCTTTGCACAGCTAGTGTACTTACAAGCCGCAGAGGTCGTATAATCTCGACAGCCTTGTGAAGGTCCTCGTCTTTTGGGACTGTGATGAGGTAGGATTGGTATCCACCAGGGTTAGGCATAAGCTATCGACCGTGGGTTAGTATAGACTGATGAATCTTGCTTGAATATATTACCCAGATCCCCAGCTTTGTCACAATTCCCAAATTGCTTTGCGAAAAGATTCCGTCATTGTAAGGGCCGAATCCATATGGAAAGAGTTGCCAACACTTGTTTCCAGCCTCTTCATCCAGACGGTCTTTGGATGAACCTGGCTGTGGCATCGCTCCCATGCCGGTGCGCATTAATTCTCCAGATGGAAGTACGATTTCCATTCCACAATGCATCATCCAATGATCTGTGTTTTGTCATTTTTTGATGCTGTTGCACATCTATTGACATCAAATTAGCTTACCTCCGTACGGGGTATATCCCACACCACGCTCAACGGTATTGCCGAGAACAGATCCACCCCCCAAATCTGGAACCTAAACATGCATTAGACATAGTAAACAAACAAATGATAGTGCTCACATCTATCCAAAGCTTGTCACGCAAATTGTTATCAACCAGATATTGATAAAGGTCGGCAAACGTTACGCCCGGCTCCACAACAGCATAGGCACCGTCGACATTTACATCCAAAATGCGGCGCAAATGCTTGCCAAGGTCAACAACTACACTGCCACGCAGACGAGGGGCAGCTCCACCGTATCCTGAGTTGCGCCCAATGGAGGTTGGCCAGAGGGGTATCCGAAATTTGTTTGCACTTATGACCAAGGCCTGAACTTCCGGTACAGAACGTGGGCAGATTATTGCAGAGGCAATAAAGTAATCTTTGTCAAGAATATGGTGCGGATCGTGAGTCCGCGGTTGATTCAGATAAGATCCATCGTCAAGAGCATCATCTGCAGTGACAATCCGAACATTCTCGTCGCCCACAACATTGGAAATTTCTCTCATGAACTCGGAGAAGGTCTCTTGGACGATCCCTGGTGGCAGGGCCAGAGGAGTGGCCATGATAAACTAAGAAAGCGACGATGCTTCGGTGGATAAATTACGTGCCATAGTTTCCTTATAAATATTTAACATTGGGAAACGTTTCGCATGATTTTCAAAGAGGGGCGAGAGATTCCCCGCGTCTTCCTGGTGTGTTGCTTTGCATTTTTGGACGCGCACTTACTGTGATCTTCGCTCAGCGGGGTAACCTCGGCATAATCTCATGTCTAGCTCTCTTTTGACATTGAAAAGATTTGTCAATTGACGGGCAATATTGTTGTAAGATACTTCAAGTGGCCTTGGGCTGCTGGCGTGGTTGTTGACATCTTTCCTTCCACGTCAATAGAGGAAATCTACTATGAACTCAGATTATGCATAAGGACGGAATATACAATTTTCATGAGGAGAATCTACCGGAAGGACTGGGAGGCATTAGCAACGGGTGTTAATATTAAACGGACAAGGTATCTAGATACTATAAACCTTAGTATTATCATGGTGTTTTATTAACAAAATCCCAAGGCTAGAATAGGGAATCAACGGCCTTCTTGACCTAAATAAAGCAACTAAGTTAGGGCTTATTACATCAACAGTACCTAGGTATGGAACCAATTTTGCCACTTGGTGTCATGCAAGTTTAGGGTTTAAGACCTTTAAGACTGGTAGGTATAGTATAAAATATTGTTTATGTTTGATGTATTTTTGAATTTAATCTTAATCCATTGCTATATGCTTGCAGTTTTAGTTAGATCAAATTCATGAAGCTTACATGACCAGAGCTATAACATTTCTATATAGGCCCAACAAATCTTGGGTTATGTGATACCTAGAAGTCTGTATTTTAAATAAACACAGGATTAAGCTAATAGACTAAATATACTAATAAAAAGTAATAAGTACAAAAGGCCTGGGCTATTGACAGTGTGTCGTTCCTCAATTAGACCTTCGCATGACAGAGGTCAGAAGCGATTTGAGGATCTGCCATACAAAGTACAGTTGACTTGAGGTGTGGCTGCTCGTGTAGTGTGTGCCACGGTTATCAACATCCGCCATCGCAAGAACAATATTCACAACTGGCTCAGGATAATTTTCACGAAGATACTGCGCGACAAGGTCATGGCCATTAGTGATTCCTCCTATTGTCAAAAACTATTAGTGCAATATTACAGACCATCGAATTGAACCAAACTGACCGCTTGTCCAAAGATTGCCATCATGCACAAATCGCATAGAATCATCCCACCGAGCAGCACCGGGAAACTTTTTCGTAAGAGCAGGAACCAAGGCGCGAGGGCCAGTTACATCCTTTCCCTTGAGAATGCCAGAGTAACCGCAGACATATATACCGGTACATATCGATAATATTGTAGTGCCGTGGCTGTTATGTGCCTGAATAAATTCCAAAAATTCCTTAGAAGGGACTGCATTGGGATCCGGGCCTGGGATATAAAGCAGATCCAGATTTCCAGGGGCGACAGTTTGATCAGCAATCGTACGTGTGGTGCGAACAGAAAGATGGGAAGTGCAAGCCTGGTAAGAGCCTGAGTTGTGCTTTCCAATGTAGTAGATCTCACAGGGCTTCCCAAGAGTGGTGACTGGCTTTGGTAAGCCACAAACTTCCAGGTACTCTGGAGTAGCCATAAAAAACAGGTCGACAGCGGCCAAGTCTAGAAGCTGCACCGAGTCTGTCATCACAACGCCGATTCTGAGAGGTACAGGTTTCTCGGTCATGTTGATATAGAAATGAATACTTGTAATGCAAATCCGGTATAGGCCGGTAACAATAAAAATAAAAAATGAAACTAAAATGAGATAGCTACCTAGCATGGAGCAATATTTCCAGTTTCACAGAGGTGTGAGGATTGATATTTATGTGACTTTCAACCTTGGAATCATTGTCCAATTGCCCGGATGGCATGTTTTGCCGATACGGGTACCTAGGGATAGCAACTTTTGCCGTGTGCATACCCAGTCTCGGTGAGTGCTCAGCATGGGCCGGTGATCAAAAGGTGATTTATATTTACATAAGATTGCGTAAAAGCAGTAAGAATTTGGGAGGAACAAACACAGGCTGCTGCACATTTCATTTACGTACCTAGGTATATGATCTCGGGAACTGCCAGATATTTATATACCTTGCAAGCGTCTCCACTATGTAGCCATATTCTAGAAACCCAAACTCGAATATGCTAAATGCTTATATTTAAAGCTTTCTATCTATAAATGACTGGATAATACCTTCATTGCTCTCCTCATACACCTTAAGCTCGACTTGCCCGTCTTCTCTTAGGATGGTGTTTGCCTGAACGAACTTCCACGAGGCTTCAGGCTTTGATGCGACGATCTTTCTCCAGATTTCGTATTGGCCGTTAACTGTACTAAGTGGCTCGTATAAAGCTTTGCACCTAGTGACATCCGCAGTGCAGCGCCAGATATGAATTTGGTGAAGGATACGGCCGACAGACGCTTTCCCGTGAGAGAGTATTTTGGAGTGATCCACGCGAACATGAAGGGATCCGATGGTATCGTCACAGTCTACAGAGAAGAGACCATCGGCATCAAGTAACAGATGCTTGAAAATAGCAAAGTTTGCCTTTTATCACAGTTAGTTGGTAGTTAGCATATTGTAATGGGTACTCATACATTGGCGTGGGCGCTGCCCCATGCCTGCTGCTCCACGTTAAATGCTTGAAGCGCACGAAGCCCCTCAACTCCTATATGGAGGTACATATTGTACACCACTAGTAGGGCGACATAAGTAGGTATAGCGGGGGGTTGTAAGGAGGGTGATGGATTACTCACGATCTTCTGCCTTGATCTCGCTCTCTTCGTTATATCCGTACATCGAGAGTATATCTCTACGCGTTCCAAGGTAATAGGAAACAAGCATTGCTCTACATTCCTCGACAGTTCCAGCTAGCTTCTCGAATACACTCGTCCATGTTTGTCCAAGTCGATACCATGATTCAATCGGTTTACCGGTGAGCGAGTTGAGAGGCCGGTGCTCCAGGTCAAAGTTGTAAACGCCTGGTGAAGTTTCCGCTAAAAGCTTACCTGTGCCATGGCCAAGGAGTTCGTGAATAGAGGTTGCAATGAAACGGACAATGTGGTTGATCTTTTTGAATTCCTGTGCCTCGGATTCATGAACCCAATGGAATGGACGGTTTGGGTCTGCGTTGGCGCTCATTCGGTTCGCGTACACAATGTTTTTAAAGCCACTTGTCTCACGGATGTCATTGTACTATGAATTTTATGATATGAGCAAGCCAACATACAACTTCAAATTTGTTACTTACGTTCGGGACATTGGAAGCCTCCCAGACGTTACTGCAGACGAAGGCCAGAGCTATCATTCCAGTTAGTCAATAGAAACGTCCGAGTCCCAGAGACTGAGTAGCTCACCGTGGACAATGGAGAAGTGAGGTACCTGGAATTCAAGTTTTTCAAACGGGCCTTTTCCGTTATTCACGCCAGGCACTGCCCAAGGGAGTGCCTGGATGAACTTTGTCGAGCTATTCACTAAATTCGCCAACTTCGCAGTCTCCTCAGGGTCGGTAATGCTAACTATACCTCTCCACTCGCACCTCACTCCATATGGATCCCTGTAGGGTTCGACAAAGCCAAAGATACTTTCGACTCGTGGGTTATAGTCTTCTACCCAGAGTTTCATAGACCTGCGGTAGGCTTCCAAGCTTCCTGTTTTGAAACTTTCCAAATATTCCATAATATAACGAGTTTGGGTGTCATTGGCTGAGAAGCTGAGGGCCTTCGTCAGATGCTCGCATATTTTGGACATCTCCTCGGAGTGATCACCACGCACAATTCGGATGGTTGCATCGTTGACATCTTGACCCCCAGTACCCTGTTGGAGAATGCTGATAGGGATTGCTGACCCTCTGGGTTGACTTTCTAATGTATCATTCGTCTGTGCGGAAGCCTGGAGAATTTCATATACCACTGTGTTGCCTTGCATGCCCTTTCGGAGCCGAGTATTCTCGGGCTCAAGGGCATGTTTCTCCATGACACGAGCAACGGCAGCGATCTCCTCTCTAGTGATTTCAACGTTGCCAGGGTAGTAGGCTGATTCTGATAGCCCCAGCGTAGAAGGCTGAGTGGACAACATGGCCTCTATAACCTTCTCAAGGGCAGCTGTCGCTGTTGATGAAATGCTTGCCATTTTGCGTAGAGCACTTTCAGACATATCAGGCACGACTTTTCTGTCGCCCTCTCCCTGTTATAGCTATCAATATCCGTATATTTATTTGACCCAAATTCTGGCAGAAACATACGCAGAAGTTGTTTAATTTAGCCAAGAACATGCCAGCAAATTCCAAGAAGGCATTCAGGTCTTCGACTGAGACCTCCAAGTGCTGGACAAAATGCTCCCATTTGCCTTGACATGCCTTGTGCAGCTCGAGGATGAAGTCAAAGATACCAGTGCCTTCGGGTGAGGTTTGGCGCAGGATTACTCTGCTACCGTGCCAGGCTGCCTGCGATAGATGATGGGCATACATCTTTTCGTCGTGCGAAAGGCGCTCGAAGACATCTTTGATTGAGAGCTGATACGTAGCTACTGCTGAACCCATTGCTGGATATATCGTAACCTGCTTCAAGTTCTAAGGTTGTATAATGAAACAACTTGAAAAACGCTGATGAAATTGTCAGTTTATTCGACCTTTCAAACGTCATAAGAGGGCCACCTGAGCCATCCCACTTTAAGTACCGCCGTTCTTGATTTGAACAAAGCCCTAGCAAGAAATAGTATCATGATTGGATAATATTGCGCGGGAAGCGGGGGATAATCATTTTTCTTTATAATTAATATTTTCTGGTATTATAATGTATTGTAACGCATTTTCATATATGCAGCCAATTAGTAGAAAATATTAATCGCAGAACGTTCGAGACTGAGTAGGCCACTTAGACATACAAGCGATGAAATACGGAGTATACGGAACCAAGTTTGAAATTAGATAGATGGCCAAGCTTAAGATAACACTGTGCAGAATATGTAATATTGCTCATATTTGATGTATTTTCTAATTTGATCTTTATCCATTTCTCTCTATTTAAAGTCTATAGGCTCGCAATCGTAGTTAGATCAAATTCCATGAAGCTTACACGACCAGAGCTATGCCCCAAAACAACCTTTCCGTTGGAAACGGCAGCTGACACAGGCCTGTAATCAGGGGGAAGCCAGATTAAATCTTGCTGTCCACAGGATATCCATTCTTTATATACACATAACGGGGGATTTGAAGTCTGACCGTAGTGTTCGGGGAAATATGTCAATAATGGGTTGGTCACCGGATATTGGACAGAAGCGTTATCTATTGTCCGCTCGCAGGCACCGGTAGAAATGTCCCAGAGCCGCATGCTTCGATCATATGAGGCTGCAGCCAATCTATGCACTTCTGGAGAGAAGGAAATGGCCTCGGCTACTGTAGGGCTCTCCAGGACCAGTGTGTTGGTCCCTGTGGATGTATCCCAAAGGCGAATAGTTGTATCTCTGTCCGAAGCAGCTTTTCCGTTTTCTCCAAGATCTTCAATACGACGCCAGGCGGCTGATGCTAGAATGGAACCATCTGATGAGAACGCAACAGTACTCACTCCCGCATGACAGTCTATTACAAACTGACAGGTGCCCGTGTCTGTATTCCAGAGTCTCACAACATGTTCGAATCTACAGCCGGAAGCTAACATCGGCCTGGTAGGGGAAAATTTAACGACAGTAACCCCAGCAGCTTTTGATGAACTGCCTTGAAGTACATGCCGACAGGCTCCTGTGTCTGTGTCCCAGAGTCGAACTGTAGAATCCCTGGAACCTGAAGCTAGTATGCAACCATCCGGCGAAAATGCAATAGTCTCGACATCATGTTTGTGCCCCTTGAGCGTCTGTTTGCAGGCCCCTGTATTTGCGTCCCAGAGACGCACAGTACAGTCAACTGAAGCCGAAGCCACGAGATCTCCGTCAGAAGAGAACACTACAGCGCAAACCAGGCTACTGTGAGCTTCCGAAACTGTATGTTCCACGTGCTCTATGCTCGTTTCCCAAAGCCGTACGATACAATCATTTGATCCCGAGGCGAGTGTATTATTATCCGGCGAGAAGGCCACTGTTTGGACTTCACGTCCATGACCCCTTAAAACCCGATTTGAGGAGGGTGTATGCGTATCATAGATCCGTACAGTGTAATCATCGCCTACTGAAGCGAGCATACGACCATTTGGTGAGAAAGCCACAGCTTGGACCCAGTCACTGTGGTCTTGTAATATATGGAGGCAAGCGCCCGTGCTAGTATCCCAAACTCGAACAGTGCAGTCATATGAGGAGGAGGCCAAAGTCCGTTCATCTGGGGAAAACGCAAGATCTGTAACCCCAGTAACATTATCATCGAGGTTGGTTGCATGACCTTCTAGGACGTGCTTGCAGCTCCCGTTACTCATGTCCCATAGCCTCACCGCACAATCGGTTGAACTCGAAGCCAAGATAATATTATTTGGTGAGAAAACGATATTTGTAACCGGACCTTTGTGTCCCCTTAATGTGTACCTATGCTTGGCCGCACTGTCTAGGTGACAGAGCTCTATATTGTGATCCAGCGAAGCAGTAGCCATATATTCGTTCGTTGAGAAGGTTATTATGTTGAGTGCTTTTCCTGTGTGGCCTTCCAGAGCATGTTCGTCAAGTTCTTTGCCTATGTTCCAAATTCGCAAATCATCATCTCCGGAAATTGAAGCAAGTTTGCAGCCATCTGGTGAAAGTCTCGCAATTATAACGTTAGAAGAATCCGTTTCACTGGGCTCAAGTTTGTTGCTATTAATATTCAATGTATGAATACATGTGCCTGTACTGATGTCCCAGATATGCACAGTATCTTCATATGGAACCCAGCTTGCGATCAGGATGGCACCGCTTTGCGTGAAAACCACAGGGCTAAATTGACCACGGTCTTCTTCAATAATCTGCTGACAAACCCCTGTGTGTGCGTCCCAGAGCCGGGCAGTTCCATCTTGCGAATAGGAGATCAGCTTGGAGCCATCCGGTGAGAAGCTGATTGCCCTGATCAAGTTCCGATGGCCTTCCAGCATCTGTGTACTGGCTGTCCATGACTCATTTGTGTCTGGTAGTCTTTTGTGCGAATTTGGAATTTCATTCGAGAACAAGTTTCTCACAATCGACCTCGATGGTGCGAAGACGAGCCCTGCGGAATAGATCTGCAGCGGCGCAAGGTCAAATGCATTTGTGTTTCTGAGAGCAAAAAGTTTTGCGTCACGCAGAAATGAAACTAACTCGTCTCCATCTGTTTGGGTCTATTTGATCAGCTAGAATAGTATGCGACGTCGATATAGTACTTACTTCTATGTGAACCAAGAGTTTGTTGATGTTCTTCACAACCTCCGAAACTAATCCGAGAATACTCATTGCTTCCAACCAGTGGGTATAATGCGCTGTTAGAAATTTAAGGACAGACCCTATTTGAGCTGCATCTAGCGGGTACTGGCACGTATGATGAATCCAGTAACGGCAGGCATATTGGATCTCCTCTGTGAGATGCTTCTTAACAAGAGTGCAGGGTATATCCACCCGTTTGATGCCGTAGTTGGGTATTCTGCAAATGTTCGTTTGCAGATCTTGATTTAATATAGCTAAACACTGGTTGGCAATTTCCCGATGCATGTCGCTTTCATTCACCCAGAATAGTGTCTTTTCTTTGGTTTCTGCGTCAACCAAAAAGTCTCGGAAAGACAGGTGAAAGGGTCTAACTGGCTCGGTCTCATCAGCTGGGATGCTAAAAACTGAGTGAAGTGAATCCAGTCTCATGTGAATGGTTTCCTTGGAAATGCCCATAAGTCTGGAGAGCGAAATGACAGAGAGTGGGTTTTCCAGGAGTATTATGAAACCGATTACGCTTTTATATTCTTTGGTTAGTCGTGTTTTCTTTGCCTCCGGTTGCTTAATGAGAATGCGATTTAGTACTGGAAGATATGTTCCATCAAGTTTGGAAACGTCGCTCTGGTGCGCAAGAACCTCGTTGAGAGTGTCCACGGGATTCCATTGATCATCTTCGAGGAGACGGCATACAGTGGCGGCAAAGATGAATAGTGGAATTGTCATTAAAGTCATTGCTTTGATATTCTCTTCGCCAGGCCAGGATAGAGGGAGCTGACGTCCGCGTAGTATGAATTGCTGCCGGATACTGGTAAGCCTTTCCTTCAAGAATATGGAAATGTCATGCCCGATTGTGTCCATGGCAATGTCATGCAATGCAAATTCCTTGTAATTAATTCCAAGTTGCTGAAAGCTTAGTCGAATCGGCAATTCAGGTCGACTTGTTATGAAAATTCGCAGAGGCATAAAGTCTGTTCTCTGTATTTGAGATAACAGCCGAACAAGGACTTGTATTTCTTCTTCCTCCGCACACTCGTCCAATGCGTCAATCACCAGGATGATTCTCCGGGATCGATCATGTGCCGTGGTGAGTATTGGTTGTAGAAGAAGCTTGTCGAATTGTTCCATCAGGGACTTACTTCTGATGTTCGGCTCATCTTCGACGGCCTTTCTAATAGCACTCTGCAGACCAGGGGTTGTGATCATGAGCTGTTGTGCAATAGTTGAGAAGAACTTTGTGGCATTTCCACTGTCTCCCTCGCCTCTTTTAAAGAAAAAGCTTGCTCCAAGCAGCCCTTCATTCTTCCAGGATCCTGCCACAGTTCGCGCTACGGCAGATTTTCCTGTACCTGCCATGCCTCTCAGCCAAAAAATGCACTCCCCTTGGGGGGAGACTGCCCAGTTAGATATACGCTGAAGAAGTTCGGTCCTAGTGCCCCGAAGACATTCACTGACATGTTGATTCAAGTAGGAGTCAAATGCAGCGCCTTCAGCGATGGGTAATTCAGGAAAAGCGGCCTTTTGTTCCAAACGGTCAAGAATTGCACTGCTGATATTAGTAGTATTTCGTGATGAAAGGGAGGTCATATTTACATTTGGTCCATTTCCAAGGCCAGACTTATCGACGACTTGTTGCGCTCGAGACGACTCGCTACCTTCATAACTTCTTCGCGCTTGAGGGGCCATTTTAATGCCCTCAAACCCAGCCGCTTCATCACCGGTTGGCTCCGCTTAGGTTCGATCTTCCGTTTCAGATCACCCAGTGTTAGTAGACAGTCTGCGATGTTCTCCTGGAGAACTCCAGATGTGGACAGCTCGGTTCCATGCCGATTTTGAAGCAGCTGTAAGAGATTTTGGAGTATAGCCGTCAAACTTTCAATCTCACGCTGGACGTGCTCGATATCTCGTCGGGCGCCTTTGACCTCGGCGATGTATCCCCCGCAGATTTGCACCACACTCCCCGCCAACTGAATGACAGCAATGACACTGGCCGCATTAGAAATCCCATCCATGGTAAAATCAATAGATCATAATATCCAAATGCGCGTAGGGTGAGTGTTTGGTGAGTCGGACTGTTTTGCCCTGCGTATCAAGGAGCGATAGATCATACCTAGGTACCTAGGTAGAAGTATATAATTCTCAGCCGCAGACAACCTTAAAATACGAGTTACCTAAGAATCAAGATAGTTTGGAATATTGCACTAGACCTTCACTGGCTTGTTATTATCAAATTGGGTTTATTATACTTATCTCACTTCATTATTATTATTGTTGTTTTCTCTGTTCTTTTTTTTAAAAAAAAAAATCACTAACGACCTTAGACTTCATAATTAGAAATACTTGATAGGTAATAGTTCAATATTGTAACGCTACCAGTCTTAAGCAACAGAGACCGTACCTAGGTATTGACTAGTAAATTAAGCGTGGCGAAAGGAGTAATAGCCTGCAAACAACATCCACATGTGCCTTTGTATCGACGCTTTTTAGATATCCCCAGATCCGGTCCGCGGTTTACGACTTGAACCCTTAAACTAGCACCAAACCTGGGGATTCCAACAGTCCAGATGATAGATCTATGTACTCCATGCCTAGGAGTAGTTCACTAGTATTTTCTAATATCGAAGTGACACGGTTAGGTGACATGCATATTGGCAATACAGTGCATAAAAATTAAAAATACTACATATAATTATAAATTGAAAACAACCACAGCCTCACACTGCCAGACACGCGATTGGATGACCTTCAAGCCTCCGGATGAGTCGGAAAATACCGCACATAAAATGGAGCCTCATGGCAGCAAATCCAGTTTAACAGGAACCTCGCTAAGACATGGTTTTCCCAGGCTAAGCTCTCACTAGCCTCTTAGCTTGCTGCCCTACTTCTTAGCGTTGAACCATAGCCACAGATTAATATACTTGCACCACTACCACGCGGCGCTGTTGAAGTGATTTGACGCCACAAATCAATAGCACAGCTAGGCTGCAGGCACTGTACAGGACAGAGCATTACTATATTAGTCATGACTCAGGGCAAATGAATTCAAGCCATGTCTTGTATTGACATAATCCCCACCGGAAGTGCGACTTGTTCTTCGCAAAGTCTGTACTTCTTTGCAGAGTCAAATACCAAAGGACGAAAGTGAAACGATGCGAGTCACTCTTCCACTCATCGCCCTGTCGACAGCGGCAGTCAGCCATGCGCTCTCTCTAAATCGTCGCGATGCGCCGCGAGTGCTCGCAGCACCGCTTGAACGGCGGCAGTTGGCCGGGGGCCTGGCGAAGCGAGATTCGTCGTATCTGAATGTGTCACTTGCAAACAATGTCCGTGCTGATGTACTGATACCTGTGTCTTACATCCCATCTAATGGTTTTATATAGGAAGGCTCAAGCTACCTAGTGAACTTGACGCTGGGCACGCCCGCGCAGACATTCACGCTCACCCTCGACACCGGCAGCAGCGACCTCTGGGTGATTGCCTCCAATGGCTCGGCGCAAGGAGACGACGAAGAGTATGGCGTCTATAACGCCAGTGCGTCGTCCTCATACAAGGCCATCGATCTCGGATACAACGCAACATACGCAGACGGCACCAATGCGCTGGGTGAGTATGCCACGGACACGCTGGGATTGGGCGATGCGACTGTCAAGGACTTTCAGTTTGTTGTTGTGAACGGTTCTACGACTGATAGTAAGTTTCCTTGCCCTAAGCTCAAAACCGTTGCTAAGATGTATATACAGTTGGCATCGCCGGGGTCGGCTACAACATTTCGACCTACTCGGCCGAACACGCCGACAAAGTCTACAACAACCTGCCCTACGCGCTGGCTTCCAGCGGAGTAACAGCCTCCCCGGCGTACAGTCTGTTCCTCAACTCGATTGACGCAACCACAGGAACCATTCTCTTTGGCGGCGTGAACAAGGCCAAGTACGAGGGCGAGCTGGAGACGCTGCCAGTCCTGCCTGTGTACGACAACTACTACTCGCTGGCCATTGCATTGACTGAAATCAAGATCGAGAGTGGCTCTGGCAAAGTCGTGACAACAAAACAAAACCTTCCGCTAGCCGTATCTCTCGACAGTGGCTCAACACTGACGGAGCTACCACAAGAACTCGCCGACGTCATCTACACCGCGCTCAACGCTACCTACGACTCGAAATCCGGTTACGCGTATTTAAACTGCAGCACGGCCTCGGACGCGGCCGGAAACATCACGTACGCCTTCTCAGGGGCGACGGTCACGGTCCCCATGAGCCAGCTGCTTTTCGAAGTGGTAGAAGCCGGGTTTGAGGAGGGAACGTGTGCAGTTGGCATTGTGCCGAGTGAGCCGGGCGTGAACATTCTAGGCGACTCCTTTCTGAGGAGTGCGTATGTCGTGTACGATCTCGCGAACAACGAGATTTCGCTCGCGAACGCGAAGTATGACGACGACGACGACGACATCCTTGAGATTAGCACAGGCTCTGATGCCGTGCCAGGAGCGACACTCGTGCCGTCCGCGGTCTCGTCGGCCACTGGCAATGGAGTTGCGGCGACAGCGACGGCGTCGGTGGTGACGGTGACGGCGAGTGCTGGTACTGCTGCTACTACTGGTACTGCGTCTGGTACTAGTACTAGTAAAGCCGGTGCTACTGCTAAGTCGAGTTCCTCGTCCTCCGGTATGGCGGCGTTGCCCACGGGCAGTGCAAATCACCTTCTTTCAGGGCTGGCTGGGGCTGGTCTGTTGCTTTTGATTTAAGTTGTTCATTTGTATGTATATACTGTCAATCTATACTTTATTTCCTTTCAGCTCCTTTCAGTAAATATCTATGTTTGACGCCCGTGTGTCCTGGTTTAGGGTTTAACTTTGAGTCAACCTCAGTACTTTCAAGGTAGGTACCTAGGTATCCCTGGCCGTTGATTTATTAAATGACTTGGATTTGATATCCAGTAGAGACGCCTCAATAGATGTAGGTGAAGCCCTAATCAGCCCTAGCCCTAATCCTGTCTAAGCACTATCCCTTAGAAGTAGACGACATAATGCACAGCCTGTCAATTTCCATTATGCTGAGCTGGCAGGCTTACACCTGGCCCTGGAGTCGTGAGTCTGTGAGTTGCATGTCTGTTGAGGAATGCTTAGGGTTAAACGTTATTAGGGTTATCTTAGGGTTTAGGGCTAACTGATATGACGTAATTCACAAAATGTCACGTGAACACCCGCCCTAGCGCGTTTCCGTCGCGTAGCAAACTCATTAACACGTCGTTGCCTATTGATCGAGTCTTGTTGTGAGGGCCCAGGCTCTTTTTCTAGAACAGTCAGATACCAGATATGGAAATGTTCGTCAGTTGACAGAAAAATGACCGAAACATGCGCGAATCCCCTTTTGCTGGGCTGGATCAAAGAATGGCTCGATCAGGCCCGAGAACGCAACTCCAAGGGCTTCACAGTGTATGTTTCCTGCTCTAAAACGTGATGTCGTATACTAAATTCATCAACAGCTACAAAAAGGCGTATGAATCTATGAAGGCTTGTCCGCTAGAATTCAGCCATCCGTCAGAAGCCATCCAACTGAACGGCCTGGGCCCAAAACTCTGCGACAGACTTACGGAAAAGTTGAAGGAATACTGTGAGCAGAATGGCCTACCCATGCCCGAGCCACCGAGCAAAAGAGGTGCCAATCAAAAACGACAGTCTGGAGATGACCTTCCAGGTGAACCACAACCGGCCAAAAAGCCGCGAAAGGTCAAGCCATACATTCCCGCTTTACGCTCTGGGGCATACGCTCTGGTTTTAGGCCTGTCCACGCTAGACGAAGACTCCTCGCATGGAATGACCAAAGCGCAGTTGATAGAAGCAGCGCAGCCGCATTCGGAAACCTCCTTCACAGCGCCTAGCGACCCCACGAAATTCTATACCGCGTGGAACTCGATGAAGACTCTCATACAAAAGGAACTTGTCTACGAACACGGACGACCTTTGAGGAAGTATGCTCTGACGGAAGAAGGCTGGGAATGTGCAAAGAGGATTCGGAACACGAGTGCAGTAGGATTACCTGTACAAAACCGGGTATGTTAGTGCATTGAACTTATTCTCGCAATTTTCTAACATGTGTAGGCCTTGTCTCGCGAACCAGCAATTTCCACATCGAATAGTAATATTCAAGACAAAGAGAAGACAGGTTCCAGAAGCTATGTCGACGATTTTGACGAAGTTCTGGATGGCATTGAACCAGCCACATCACGAAACCAGAACCACAACCGTATTACAAGCTCAACCCGGTCAACAAAGCCCATTGTCTTACCTCCGGGCAGTTTCACAATCGAACTCATATTAGACTCCCGTGAAGTCCGCGCAAAGAACGATCGAGACTACATATCAAAAGAGCTAGAGACAAAAGGCATCACGACACAAGTGCGAGCACTTGAACTTGGCGATGCAATGTGGGTAGCAAAATGCAAGGACCCTAGTTTCCTCGCTCGACATGGCGAAGAAGGCGACGAAGTAATGCTCGACTGGATCGTAGAGCGCAAACGGCTCGACGATCTGATCGGATCCATCAAAGACGGTCGATTCCACGAGCAGAAATTCCGTCTTCGCCGCAGCGGCATTGCCAATGTCGTCTATCTCATCGAAGAGTTCGCAGTCTCGCATCCATCCTCAACAGCGGCCGGAAACATGCCCAACTACCAAGACTCGGTAGCCTCAGCCATTGCCTCCACACAAGTCATCAACGGCTACTTCGTCAAGAAAACCAAGAACCTCGACGACACCATCCGCTATCTCGCACGCATGACCTTCCTCCTCCGAAAAATGTACGAAACCGCCTCCTCTCCTACAAGCGACAGATCCAGCCAACCCAGCAGCAGCAACGTGAACGCCAAATCCGTAGCCCTAATCCCCAGCTCCAACCTCTCCTCCTCCGAATCCTACCTCACCACCATCCGCGACCTCCGCGCAGGCGCTTCCTCCACGCACACAACATACGGCGTATCATTCTCCACCTTCTCAGCGCTGACATCCAAATCCGACACGCTCACATTACGCGACGTATTCCTCAAAATGCTCATGTGCACGCGAGGCGTGACAGGCGACAAGGCGCTGGAACTGCAACGGCACTGGCGCACGCCGCGCGAGTTTATGGAAGCGTTTGAATCTGTGGCGTCTTCATCTAGTACGGGTACCGCCCAAGAAGTAGCCAAGGCGAAGGAGAAGATGATTACGGAGAGGATGGGGGGGTTGATTGCGAAGAAGAAAATCGCGGGTGCGTTGAGTAGGAAGGTGGTTGAGGTATGGGGGGAGAGGGATTGACCTAACCCTAGCTCTTTAAATATTAATATTCATTAGAAGGGATGTAAATATATGAACGTCCACCTGGCGTAATATGATTAATAATGATATAATAAAACTCCTATATACAAGCAGCATGATCTATGCAGTGGGTATATCCAAAATCGAGGTCGCTATACATAAACACAAGTCCGAAAATAATAACCCAAAATCATCGGAGAAAAAAAAAAAAAAAAAAAACAAATAGTTATTTCCTCAAAATCCAATCCACAACCTTCATAACATGCCTCCTCTCAACCCTCAACGCCAAACTACTCGTCACAACACTAACGCTACTCAGCGCCATGGCCAGCGAAGCCCAAACAGGACTCAATCTCCAATGGCCATTAACCAGCACCTGCGCATCGCCGACAGTAACATACTTGGTGCCATCAGGAATAGCATAAAACACGCCGGCAGAGACAGGCACGAGAATGACGTTGTACACCGCGGCCCAGAAGAAATTCAGTTTGATGCGATTGAAGACCCGTCGTGAGAGCTGGACCAGCTCGAAGATGCTGTTCAAGTTCGAGTTTAGCAGGATGAAGGACGAGGAGGAAATGGCGACGTCGGAGCCGGAGGACATTGCGATGCTGACGTCGGAGGCGGCGAGGGCGGGTGAGTCGTTTGTGCCGTCGCCGACGAAGGCGACTATCTTTCGTGTTTGGGTCTTTGGGGGCTGTTCTTGAGGGTTTGTGGCTTCTGGTGAGGAAGATGAATATTGGATTTTGCGAATGAAATCTGCCTTCTGAGCTGGCATCACGTTGGCGAGCACATTTTCTTGAGGAATGCCTAGTGTGGAAGCAACGGCATACGCGGTCTTTTCGTTGTCTCCGGTACACATGTACACGGAGATATTTCGTTTCTGGAGTTGGGAAATGACGTGGGCAGATTCTGAGCGGATCGGATCGGATGTTGCAAAGATTATCGAGGGCGTAAATGGAGTAACGTCTGTACCAGTTTCTTTCATCTCCCGGAGGAGAAGCACTGCCGTAGAACGACCAGAGGATTGATACTTCGATAACAGATTCGAGAAGAAGTAGGATTTTGAATCGGATGTGAGGCTTTGTGCGAGACGCTCATTACCAATAGCAGCTTCGTAGGATCTCGTCTCGCCATTGACAGAGAGCGTAAAGCTACCCTTCATGCCCTGACCGGATATCTCGAGAATGTCAGACGATTTAACACCTATTCTGCCACCCTCAGATGCCTTCATCTTGTCCTTGCAAAATTCAACAATCGCCTTGGCAATAGGATGGTTACTAGTCTGCTCCAGCTCGAACGCCAAAGTCCACGCAATAGCAACCCTCTGCGGATCCGCATTGTCGAGAACCTCGTGCTCAGACACCTTGAGATTTCCGCCCTCAGTCAAGGTGCCAGTCTTATCGAAAACGATCGCATCAAGCCGCGTAGCTTCCTGGAAAGCTTCACCACCTCCCCGGACCAGAATACCGCGCTTCGCCGCTAGACCAACGCCGACAAAAAGTGCCGTGGGAGCAGCAAGCGCTAAACCGCATGGACATGCCACCACGAAGACTGCGATGGCGAATTGCAAGCTCCAGAACGTCCATCCGCCGAGTGAAGTGTCAAGGTATCCAAGTGGCAGAGAGCCGGATTGGCCAAGGGCAAGCCAGATGATAAACGTTAAAATGGCTATGAGCGTTATAATAGGGACGAAGTAGGCAACGATAACATCGGCAACTCGTTCCATAGGCGCCCGTTTGCTTTGTCCCTCGCGGACAACACTGACGATCTTGTCGAGCATCGAAGCACCTCCAACTTCTGTCACTTTGACCGACACTTGCTGACCAACATTCACAGATCCCGAGTAGATCTGGTCGCCACTTGACTTTGAGATAGGCCTCGACTCGCCTGTCAGAGAGCTCTCGTCAAATTGGTATTTGCCTGAGCTGCTGACTATTCCGTCTGCTGGAGGGGAGGCACCGTGGGGAATAATGACTGTGTCGCCGACCTCGAGTAAATCGACATTGATCCTCTCAACGCCACTGCCAACGGTACCTTCGTCGTCTTCTCCGGAGGAAACAGGGACTAGCAAAGCTTCACTTGGTCTCAATTTGCCCAAATCAGAGACCGCATCGCCAGCTTTCGATTTACTGTAGGCCTCAAGAGACCGACCAGCCAGGATGAACAATGTCAAAAAGACGACGCTGTCAAAGTATGTCGACACGTTCATAGCAGATGAAGACTTTGATGCGGCGCCAGCTATGAGAACGCCCAGAGAGGCAATGTAGGCTACCGACGTGCCGGCCGAAATCAGCAGATTCATGCTACCAAAGCGGTAGAATCGACGCAGCAGTGGAACTTTACTGCCCGGCCGCCACAGGGCGTGAACCTCCTTCATGGCTCGGAGATGGAATACGTCTGCTCCGTAAAACATGACAGGGGTGGTGGCGAAGAACATGGCCCATTCCATACGAGATACTGATCCACCGAGGATTGGCTCCGACAGGTATTGCCGTACCTTGTTGTCTGAGGGCACAAGATCCATAAAGACGATACCAATTAGGAATGTCGGTATGGCAACCATAAAGACAAAGGCCAGACGGAAGAGAAAGCGGCGTCTCTCGCGAAGTTGCATTGCCCGGGAGCGATCCTCAATGGACGGGGGATGGTAGATGCTTGCTTTGAACGTTTCGTGGGACGAGTTGATAGTCGACACGATTCTGCGGATGGTCAAATCTGGCTGTCTGGGCGTGTATTTTATTTTGACAATCGGGTCTTTTTGCGTAGGTCCTTTCGAGATTTCAATATTCTCGTCAAGCTCTTTCAGCGACAGAAGCACCTTCTCAGGACAGTGGTGACAAAACATTCCGTCGACTCGAATCATCACAGTTCGTTCCGAAGGCTTTGAGACTTCTTCGTTCACCGGCTTACAATCAATAAGCGTTGCCTCGTAGCCGATGTCGTCAATCTCGTCCAATATCGTTTGTGCATTATCCTTCCCTTCAAACTCCACTCGTGCGCTGGAAGATAGCAAGTCGACCACGACATCATTAACATAGGAAAGCCCCTGGACAACTTGCGTAATTTTTCCAACACAGGCACCACAGCTCATGCCATTGATGCTGATGTTTGCAATGTACTTGTTAGAAGCAACATTCCCGGATGGTGCATTTCGTTGAACAACTTCAATCAGCGATGCGTCGTACCCGATAGCTTCGATCTCATCGCCAATCTTTTCACTGTATGATCTCTCGCCTGAAAAAATAACGGTTGCACTGTTGGTCACCAAACTGACAGTAGCGTCCTTCACATGGTCCAGTCGCTTAACATGGTGGGTAATAGAATTGACACAGGAAGCACAGGTCATTCCACCAATGCTAAATCGAGCTTCATATTCTGAGTCTTCCTCCGTTTCGGATATCTTCTCCACCGTGTCAACAGCGGCGTCGAATCCGGTACTCTCCACTTCGTCAACCACCTTGTCGATATTCTCTTTTGGCCCGGTATAGGTCATGGCCGCGCTGTTGGTCAACAAAGTCACAGAGACCTCCTTCACGAAATCCAGCCGTTGGATCGTCTCAGTAACAGAATTAGCGCACGCACCACAGGTCATTCCTGATATACTAATGCGAGCATTAAAAACATCGGGCTGTCTTGGCTGTGAAACGTGTACAGACTCTAGTGCCGGCGTGTCTAGCTTCTCTTTCCGTGTGTCGCCATATTCCGTGTCGTGCAGTTGGTATGCCTTCTCCTCCTCTTGCCGTTCATTCCGACACGCCTCACAGTTATCGATATGTTTCTTGCGCTGCAGCTCATACGCCTCCCGATCCCCTCGCACTGTCCTACTGCTATGCGAAGCAGGCGAGAGCAGCGGCGGGCGCCCGACAGGCGGCGACGTAACCCACGAGGAAGTGTCGATTGACTCCAGCACCCGGTTGGACGACACGTCCTGGGTCGTTGCTATCTGCACTTCAAAGGCAGCATCAATCAGCATCCTTGCTAGATCGGAGGTACTGATCTCAGGGCCATGGCGGACCCGCACTTCCTGCTGCAGCACGGAGACGTCGACGCTTTTGACGGCCCGGTAGAAGCTGAGGAGCTCTTTGACGAGCGCAACGCAGGATGCGCAGTGGATGTTTGTGGCCAGGAGGACCGTGAGGAGGTCTCCTGGCTTATCCCCTGCGTCGGCGGTAGTATGCATATCAGTCCTTAGTATGTAGTACGTAGTACGATGTAGAAGAGACCAGTGCGGAATAGAAAGTCGTAAGATATGGTCAAATCGTCTGTTTGAGCAATCCGTCCTAGATTTATTTATCAAACATGGCGAACAGGTGGCAAACGCAGTCATTAAGAGGCAGACAGTCAGCTTGCGCTTTTTGTGCCGGTTTTCTCTTTCTTTCTTTTTAGGAAGGAGGGCGAGATTATGTAACCCAACCGCGCACAAATGCCGCAGCGGCTCCGGCCAATCAGCGTCGGCCTGGCTGAGCGATTTCTGCTACAGGCCGGATGCGTCTGTTGTTTTCTCTACTTTCTTAGTATGTATGCATTTTCAATCTATAACACCTGCTTATATGCATAATGTTTGATGGCATGACTGGTTGGTCGCTCACCGACTTTCAAAACACTGGACTTCGCCACATCTCGTCTAACCACCGCAGTGTATACACGAACTATTGGAGATACTTACGTAGCATAGGCAAGTAAGGTAGAAGAAGAATAAATTCTCGCCAGCGACTCTAAATAATAGCTAATAATATCCTAATAATATGGTAAGAGTTATAGATTAATCGTCATAATCATAGTAGTCCTCCTCCTCGTAGTTCCCAGCAAAGGCATTGTCCACATCACGCCCATCGTCGTGCTCTTCACCACCCTCGTTCTCGTCAGCCTCCTCCTCGTCGTCGTCGTCGGAATCAGCTTCATTGAACCCGCCGGTCGTGCCAGCGGGTTTAGCAGGTGCAGCAATGGGTTGAGCCATGGGTTTCATAGTCGAAGGTCCCTGCGAAGCCACGCTTTGGCTACGACTCTTCCTCTCTGCTTCAGCCTTCTCAGCCTCCGCCACGCCTTCATCGCCATATAGATCGAACAACATCTTATAATTAATTTTCTTGCTGTATCCTCTCTGCTCGAGCATCAGCCTGGTAGCCTCTGCAGGCGTAGACGCACGGCTACTCTTGCCATCTTCGCCCTGGAGATAGGTAACATCTCCCAGTCGTCCTCTGCGACGCTTCCGTGGCTTTTTCTGGCCATTGTTACTATCTTCCTCACTCGCTGAAAAGGCCCGCTTCAACGCCTTAGCTTGCTGATCACGCAGGTAGTCTCGATTCTCGTGAACCCAAATGCGCTCTTTGATCTCCACTTCTGCCGGCGAGAGTAGACAGTTGGCGACTTCTGGGTCGGATTCGAATTCAGACGCTTCGATTTCTGCACTGTCAGACACTGGTGGTCGAGCTGGTGCTGCTGGTTCTGGTTTTTCAGCTGTGGTGCTGCTTTCTGGCCGGGTAGTCGCGGCTTCTACCATGTCGGA
This sequence comes from Penicillium sp. OUCMDZ-019, assembly GCA_011750695.1. Lineage (NCBI taxonomy): Eukaryota > Fungi > Ascomycota > Eurotiomycetes > Eurotiales > Aspergillaceae > Penicillium > Penicillium sp. OUCMDZ-019. The sequence goes on from WTTZ01000122.1 coordinate 29,121, forward strand.
GCCGTGGGTAAGGAACTGGTTCATTTCGTTCTCGAGTGCTGCTTCGGACGCAAGTTCTTCCGGGGTCGGTTCAGGCAAGGTCTCTTTCTTCCGTCCTCGTTTGGGCTTTGCTGCATCTGCATCTGCATCTGCATCCGCACCTTCGATGGCTGACTGGGCCAGGAGTTGAGCCTCAATGCTGGACACCGCGGCATTATTATTCGACAGAGCAGTCAATGCAGGATCGATGGGAATATCAGGGATAGCAAAGCCATCTGCGTCAACACGTTTTTTACTCGTGGCTGGAGTGGCTGCAGCGGGTATGGACTGCACTGGCTCATTTCCTTCAATCTCTGCGGCAGTCTCTGGCGCCACTACCATTGACTTTTTCCGTCGATCTTTCTTTTTTGACTGAGTGAAAGATGGAGGATCGTGTGCTGTTTCCAGATGTACCGAACGGAACTGGTCTACGGTAAGACCACCGCTATCAGTCGAGCCGAATTCGTTCAGTCGCTGATTGATCGTCACCTCGGTGACCTTGACAACATACACGACCTCGCGCACCGTACGCCTGAAATTATTCATCCTCGCTGCCAGAATGAGAGCAGCTCCACAGATACCCGCCGGACGACGACCGGTTGTCATCCAGTCGCGGTTCATGCGCTGCACGATTCTCGCAGCTTCCTTGGCGACATGCATCGTCCTATTGCCGAACTCGAGCTGTCTGGCAAATCTCAGAATCAAATTCTCAGGATCCACCGGGTTCATCGTGAACACCGTGCCGCCGAGACGCAGTTCCTCCAGCAACAGCTTATACGCACGACCAACTTTGAACACATTGATCATCAACACATCCGATAAATCAATCAGCATGACCGTATTCCCCGCCTGCCGTCGACAGGCAATATACAGACAAACAGCCGCCACCGTCTTCGTGCGCCGACCCTGTATAAAGTTCAACCCAACCGCCAACTTAAACACCTGACCAGCAGCCTTCTGCGCGCTTTCCGGGATATCCAGCGCCAGGGCCATTTGCTGGATGTAGCGGTTACCATTCTGCTCCGTAATCTCGCGACTCTCCATGCCGCCTCCGCGATGGAAGCCCGGTCCCGTGCTGCGCGTATGCGTCTGGTCGGCGCCGACATACGAGCCCTGCACCATCGCCGCGCCGGACGAGGTTTCTCCAAAGGAGACCTCAGAAACAAGCGTGTCTTCGCTAACGACCGAACCACAAGTCCGGCAGACTTTCATGTTCATGTCGTCGTCGTGAATGATGTCAGGCGCTGGACAGCTGGGATTCGGACATGACTGCGCCTTTTTGCCCTCTGGCTTCTTGCCCTTGTCCTTGCTGGCGGCATCGCTGCCAGGGACCGGCACCTTGACTGGCTGCGCTGCTGCTGCTGCTGCTACGCCCGGGCGTTTGAGTGGAATGCCTCCAGACTGAGGAGCGCGGAGGCTCTGCAGCCTGCTCACCGACTGCCGCGGCTGAAATGTTGGTTTGACTGGAGGCATGCTGACACGCTATTGAATGGCTGTATATGGTATCTCCCACTTCTCGGAGAGCTTATCCGACGTATATCATCGATATCTTTTTCTTCGTTGTCGACGAACTCAAAATCGCGATAGACTTCCTTTCGCAACCGTCATGTCATATCCCATCACCCCTCGCTGTGCCGGATAGGTTGACCAACGCAAAGCGAAGACAGTAAATAATTCCCTAATCAGGACAACACGATCCTTTATATCAAATAGTATATCGCCGATACTAAGCGCAGCGTTTTGATAACCTGAAACGGTGAGACTATCGACGCGCCGCGACTTCCGAGCGAGAGAAATTTTGTTCTCGATCCGATGGCGGAACGGTTGATCGCGAGCGTCGGTCATGTGACTGGCTGCCTGCCGCCTGCCATATTTTTCAGGGTTTCGATTCCGCCTTCCTTCGATTAAAATGTATGACGGTTTAATTCGGGATCCGAAGAGTCATTGTTGGTATTGTAAATGATTGAAATAATTCATTTCTTTCACTGATAATACATCTTATTTACTCTTTATGGTACAGTATTAAACTTTGGTTTAATCCAATTGACTACGGCAGAAACGGGAAATTGTTTGAAGGTTTGCTTTTATTGTTATTCCTAACAACTTACTGTTCCTTTTTCGATCTTCTGTGATGAGTATATAAACCGCACTCCTTGCGGCAACCAGTAAGAATTAGTAGCAAATAAGACATTGTCAATATAAGTAGCGAGATTGAAAGCTGAAAGCAAAGCGTCGTCATGTATATTCAGACCGAGACGATATTCCAATAATATAAAAAAAAATGTCGAAGCAAAGTCGCCGGTCGAGGGGCGATAGAAGGAGAAAATTATAAGTCGACGTCCATGTCCGTCCCCATGCTCATCACCGTGTCATTGTTCAATGTCTTCTCGCCGTTGAGTACAGCATGGTCGTTTCGTTCGGGAACCACAGTGCGCTCGGGAGACCGTTCGGATGCGCGTAGTACGTTGGAGCCCTCAAACTGAATAGGTGTTGATCGAAGATTCTGCAGGCAGTTGTCGAGGTTCGAGGCAACCAGCTGTCCCTCTGTCAAGTCCTCCTTGAAGAGAAAGAAGTAAGAGGATGGGTCAAACTGGTATACACTAGGCATGGTCGGGTAGTTTGTATGCCCAGTAACAGGGTGAATATCGTGTGCTGGAAGAGCGGCAACCAAATATGCGTTAAGGCTGCGGTTTTTAAGAATAATGCGAGCATTCCGAAGGTATTTATGAAAATGGTTGTTGATATACTTTTCCCAGCCCGAGACCGCAGGGGCCAAGTCATCACTGACACGTTGCCAGCTAATACCAAGTAGAAGAGTCACGTCGTCAACCCGAGGCTCATCTGCCGTGGTGAAGGGATTGTTTTTGCGGCGGTTCTCGTCGTTGGTCGTCGATTGCATCTGGTGTCGGATCCATGCAAGTTCGACGTCGTCTATGCCGGGTGCCGAGGTGTCGAGACGCTGAGATTTACGGCTCGGGCCATCTTGAATATGAGACTTGGTGGATGATGGAGCAGCTTTGTTCGCACTCATTTGAGCCTGCTCTTCGTACCATGTGCCAGTTTGGCTTTCGGCAGACACGGCCATGCCAGTCCGAGGATTCAAGAGGACCATGCCCTCGCCGTAGATTGGAGCTTCCATTGGCGGTGCAGGGGGTGCCATGATTGGCTTCGAGCTGGGAAAGTCATCGTCCTCGCTATCGCGAGATCTCTTGCGAGACGGGTTCGTGAATATAGTCTTTGAAGAAGAGGATGCGGGCGTCCAGGACGAGGAGTGACGCGTTGGCGCTTTGAATGGATTCGCACAGACCGCATCCATCGACCACGAGCCAGAGTCGAATGCTTGGAGACCTTGCACTGACTGAGAAGGGTATTGAAATGATGGGTGGTTTCGAGATGGGGACAGGATCATGGTTGGGCCTTCGGAGTATAGAACGGAGCCCATGTTGGTAGCGAGGTATAGGTGGAAGAAGTCTTTTCCTTGGAGGAACCGGTGAGGGAAGTATAAGGTGAGTGTGAAGAGGATGATATCTGTCTGTCTAGGTAAGTAGTCTCAGTGAGCTGTTAGAAACCTTGCATCCAAGGCAGTATCACGTAAAACGGATATGGCTCAGAAAAGTCGACGCAATTCGGTATGGAGGTGAGGTAGAGTAATATAGTGAAGAAAACCGCGTGTTTTGGTAGATAATTGACGCGACGAGGGTACGGGAGGTGAAGAGGTAAAGGGTAAAGACGTGATAAGTATGGTAGGGATATAATAAAGTAATAGAGAAGCAATGGCACTATACTCCGTAGAAGGAAGAAGATAAAACAGTGGACCGGGTGAGATGAGAGAAGAAAGAGAGAAGGAAGCAAGAGAGAGTGAGAGAGTCGGGGCGAGGCTCACGGGGAATGGCCGCGGAGGAGTCGGGAAGGTTGCATGAGGAAGAGCAGAGCGAGAAGCCCCAAGGAAGAGCTGATGATGGACGACGGATGCGGATCCGTTCTGGCGATTCTCGATGCGATGCGATGCGGAGGAAGGCGTCGGGCCAATGGCAGGCGCGATCCAGCCAGAAAGTGCCTGGGCGGTGGAGCAGCTGACGACCAGTCCGGCCAGCCAATAGGAAAACTTTGCCCCGGGATGACAAGCATGACTAACGCCATGCCTGGAAGTACGCGCGCCGGCGCCGATCCGCGTCATTCCTGAAGGAGAAACTCCGTGCTGTGCGCATCTGCAGTACCGGGATGGGTCCGCAGCGGCAGCGGTACTGATAGATGATTGGCCTTGTGGACGAGGCTGCGGCTTGGCATTCCACTCGGTGGCTGAATGTGCAGTACATTATTGGGAGCCGCGTGTTGGAATGAAAATTGTGCAGCCAATCAAACATAGGACAAAGCCTTGCCTGAGGCCGGTAACTTTAGCAGGCTGAGAGCTGCGGGAGGCCTTAAACGGCAACGCGCTATCTGCCTATCCTAGGCCTACGGTCCTACCGCGCCCGGCTACGAGATAGGAGTTTTACACGGTGTAGATAGGAGTATGATCAATTATTTTGATTTCGGTATATTCTCATAGTAAAACACAGCGGCACCAAACCCCGGTGCACCGTCTAATCTAAACATCGAACAAGAAGACAACGAATAAAAGAAATTGCGCGTATAGTCACAATGGGCATGAAATGAGACGACCTAAGTAAATGCGCACAAAGTATGCAGGCAATGATCGAATGAAACCGTTACATAAAGAGTTAGGATAAAAATATTTTCGTGGATCCTTCCCTGGGAGAGAACAGAATGAAGAGAAAGTAAGAAGGATCAAGAAGTAGAAAAAGAGGGTGAAAGACGTTTCAAAACACTACACACAACTGGCTGCAAAATTCCAGCGGGTCCAACCGTTGCAGTCGCGAAATAATATATCAAAACCTTCACTATAATCGATGCAGATATGTAGCGCATCAAGTTTAGGTCATAAAGATTGTTACGCACAAATGGTATTCCAAGAGCGTACAAAATAGACCTGCCAATTCATAAACGGAGAATTCTTCAAGAAGTCCAGAACAGGAACGAAATGTCAGGACCACAGCCCAGATGCAGATATGCCAATGTTTGGCGTTGATTGACAAGCGGGAATTCTGATCCGGGCGATCGCTCTAACCCTCAGTTTAGATGCGACCAGCAGTGGCGCCACCAAGGGCACCGCGGACGCGGTCAACACCGTCGGTTGCGTAGCTGGGAGCGAGGGCACCGGCGAACAAGAAGAATCCGATAACGACGGCACCGATGATGACGAGACGGCGTTGACCGGGGTTGTTGTTGCCGTACTCGGCCCAGGAGCGGTGGGCTTGGCCAGTGTATTCCTTGATCTTCTCACCACCGAGCTTGTAGTAGACGAGGCCACCAAGGGCGATGGAGTAACCGAAGAACTGAAGGCCGGAGACGGGAGTGTGCCAGATACCCATCGAGGCAGCGACAAGGAGGATATCCTTCAAAACTCCACAGAGGGTCATGACCAGGGAGGAAGTCTTGCCAATCAGGAAGACAACAGAGACGTTCAACATGAAAGCAACCATGGCGTTAGCCAAGAGAGTGTACAGGCCGACGTTGTAGATGTCGCCCATGGTCATTCTTGGGACTTCGAGGAAGAGAGCGGTGACACCGTTCATGACAGCGCAGACGGGAGCAAAGTAATACAGAGAGACGAGAGGGTCCATCTTGAACTCAGAGGAGCTCAACAGGCGCTGGACCATGACCAAGCGCACAGCCTCGAAGATGATACCACCGATCTGGAACAAGAAACCAATGAAGACGAACTTGATTTCACCGAAAGAAGCAATGATAACACCGACGACAATGGCCGAGACGTTGAGGAGCACCTTGAGGTTGACGGGAGCCATTCCCAATCCCCAGGTAGCCAAAAGGACAGCAACGGGAGTGGTGGCCTTGAGCATCTGGATGAAAGCGACACTGAGGTACAAGTAGGTAACGTTTCCGCAAATCAAACTCAGACTGAAGAAGAGACCGATGGGAACAATAGCACGGAGGTAGACGCGGCCAGTCATCTTGACCGTCTTGCGGCCATCAAGCAAAGTGGTGGTGCGGGCGAGGATTTGGGTCATGATGGTAGCGAACAGCAAGTGCCATGTTGTCAAGAAGATTGCTAGATTTCAGTTAGATTGTGTTGTCATCAAACGGTAGATTCATTTCACATACGGTAACCTATTCGAAGATGTACATTAGTATCGCTGCAACTGACGGTCATCAAAGCATTAGGATTTCACTTACGGAATTGGGCATAGTCCAGAATGTGCTTGTTGAACAGAATAACACTGGAACTCAAAGTGATCCAGGTACTGCAGAAGCCGTCAGCACTGGTATTATCAATTCCTCTTCTGTTTTTTTTTGTAAACTCACCCGACGTAGAATGCAGGGTGCAAGGAAGCCTTGGGAGGCTCCGACTTGTCGGCAGCTGGGTTGACAGTTGGCAAGACGGGCTCAGGGCGAGAAACCTCACCCGAGGTGCGGACCTTTTCGCCGTCGGAACTCATTGTCGTAGCGAGGATGCTGGCTTGTTCACTGAAGAAGCGTCGAAGTTCGAAAGGGCGCTGCCGGAACTGGCTGCTGTTGCCGAACGATGAGGATGCCACGAGGAGCGATTGAGAAAATTAGGTGAATTAAAAAGTAGCCGTGAAAAGGGGAGCGGTATGGCCAAGTGGGCTGTTGATTGAAGCAGAGACGTAAAGCGGCTTAACGAGTGGCTGTGATCGACTGCTGGTAAGCAAGTGACGAACACGAAAAAAGAGCAAAAGTTTATCGTCGATTAGAGAAGAAGCACGTAAACGGGCATGGGAAGGAAGAGGAAGAGGAAGAGGAACGGAAGAAGGTTGAAAAGAGGTAATGATGATGGTAGCGGACGGACGAAATAGGCTTTTGACTGTTCAAGGGATGGTGGAATGGGCAGTGTCGCAGCAGTGGGTGGGGGGGGCAAGGTTCTTTCTCTGAAGCAACGGGCGAGGGTACAGTAGTGTGGTTTCCAGAAGGCTTGAAGCTGAGGGCAGCAGGCGGGAGGGGGACGAGGGCTTTTGGTTCGGCACCGCGTGTGGACTGGGCAATCAAAAGGAAATCAAATAAAATACGTACGTACGTGCTCGGGACGGCGCTCCCCTTTTTCCTTGTTGGTGAGTCGCTGCTCGCTGGGGGCTGACGCTAAAGAGGCCCGTTGAACGGAACAGGCCAACCAGATATAGAGCAAGCGGAGATCGACCAGGGCCGTGGGTTCGTTTAGGCGCGAGGCAGCTGATGGAAGAACAACGGGAGGGACAAAAGGGTATCGTCGACGCTTGTTCGTGGATGCTCTGGCGAGGTTGCACCAGTCGAGCACGGGCTGCGAGTGATTCTTGAGTGTTGAGACTTGAGGGAGAGCAAGAGGTGAGGTCGGAGAGAGAAAGAGAGAGACAGTCCTGAGTCTACAAAGATGGGTGGAGAGGCAGGTGGGTAGCAGTTACTGTTCTGGGGCAAGTGTAGTTACGGCAGCCGCAACCAGCGAACGTGCGGTGTCTGTACGGCAGGAGCCAACGCAGGCAAGGAAGAAAAAGGAAAGAGCGAAAAAGGGGGCGGGGAGAATTCTTTGGGCTGGGCTTGGCTTGGCTTGAAACACGGTTTCAGGTCCAAGATGACACCTAATCTGCTTCCGTCACGGCGACGTGACATCTGGCCGTTGTGCGGCTCAAGGTGTTTCACTCATCTGGACTGGACTGAGTCAAAGATGCTATTTATATTATACTATGTACTATGTACTATGTACTATGTATGTGTTTATATCATAATCCAGCAGGCAATCGCAAGGACGATTGTTCACATTGTGTCCATTGTGATGTTTAGAGGTTGCGTGGCGTGTCGAAGGCGAAAAATGCCATGGTTGATCGCGCGCTCTGTGTGGCCACTCTCAGTCTCGGGGCTGTGTAGTCTGTAAGATTATTATGGATATCGCACACGGGGAGTAAGTATACACTTGGTTGCTTGCCACAAGCGGGGAGATTTGTCTACATTCTACCAACACTAGACTGATAGCCTGCTAAACATCATTGCCGCATGGAGCAACGGATCCATAGCCATAGATATCAAAAACCGACATGTATCTCTCATGCCGTGCCACTTATCCACATGATGCTTCGGGATCTACGTGGTACGGGATTGATCTGTGACTTGACGCATGACGACATTTATTCAACGGAGTATCTAAAAAGGGACGCCCCTAAACAAATGCGCGCTGTGGAACGGAGCTACTATTACGATTGATTTATTATTATTGATTCCAGGCTATTGTTTGATATTTATTCACACGCAAATTGAGCGTCAACATTTGGAATTTGGACAGGTTGGACGATCGCCAAAATCGCGCTGGGACGCGTAATAAGGTCTTGGCACCAGGGCCTCGATGGCCCCTAATTTAACCTGATTAGCCAGGCCAATCAAGACTAGCGTGCTATCGCGCAGGCTGACTAAGAACTATCCAGTTAGCGCAAGCCATGGGAATAATTCATGCCAATAATCAAAGACAAGACGCTTGAAGACGGTGTGCAGAAACTACCGAGAGCTTAAATCAGCCAGCAGTGCGAACAAGCGACAAGGAATTGGTCGCTGAAGTCACATGACCAGCTATCCCCCGTATCATGATGGCATAGACCATAGATCGGCCGCAAAACAAGAAACAAAAGAAAAACGCGCAGCTATCACCATCTGATGCCTAGTGGATGGAGTCATGGTTTGATCGACTACAGACAAATCCTTCAGGCACGCCAATCAGTGGGACCCGAAATCTGTAACTAACCGAGTCGTGTCGGCAGCTGTCCAAACAACAATTTCACCATCCCTGTTCCAGACGATTAAGGAGGACCTCGTAAGATGGCGTCGTTGTAACTTGTCACGTCAAGAAATGTCACTGACAGGATCATCCAACCCTAGCCCCCCGATTAGGCATGCCATCGTAGCGATCCAGAGCATTGCTCCCGAACGTCTGAGCGTAATGCCGAGCATAGCCTATGTAATATGTATTAAGTGCGTACGACCGCGTATGTACAACGCTTCTTTGCAGGGTATGCATTATTAGATGCTATCTAGTATCAGCACAGGGACAAACGTGCCTGAATCGCGAGGACGTTACGTATGCTCTGTTAGAACTTAGCATCAATGTAACCAACCAGGAAATTGGCCTTCACGTGAAGATCCAAAATCCCGCTATGACCACAGCAACCAGATCGATCGCAAGCAGTCTGTCACTATCACGATATCTAACCCTATCATTGCAATGAGACGAGGTGCCCGTATTGTATATATATCTTGGCTCCGTAGATAGGCCGTTTCCGGCGTTGACCGCCAAGCGGCGCTGGATCGGAATGCTGCGAGCGACATGAACCAGCTTCCATATGGCTCGATTCGTCAAGCACGAGCACGTTTCTGGGCACAGGAACAGAAACAGGGTGGCGGCAACCAAAGACATCCACGGATTCCAGACTCAGGGGAGAACAAAACAGTAAAAGTGGAAATTGGAGGCTGTCAAATGGGGCGAGGCGATAGAACGAGCAGGGAAAGGGGCAAAGTCGCCAGCTCCACCGGACCCGGCCTCTTGAGCACTAGAAGACGCCTCGAGCAATCAGAGCAGCAGGAGACGAACAGCCGTGGCGGTTACTACTTACTAGGGACGGGCCCGGTAGCCTTAGGCAAAAAATAGAAAAAAGAAAATTGAGCCCAGAAAAGGAGAGACGCTGAAACCACACCGCCCACCCCCACAGCTGCTGGCACGTACTTTCCCTCCCAGCACAGCGAGCAGCTTCCCTTTTCTCCTCGACCGTGGAACTCCCTCAATTGCATTCTTCTTCCTCTCCATCCCTCACTTATATCTCTGTCTCTTGTCGCTAGCGACACAAGGCTTCGCTTATGCTTAACATCGCCCGCAAAACTCTACAACGTGTGCCCAGCTTCCAGGATATCCTCCAAGGCAGAATGAGCCACCCAGACATGTGAGCCGAATGCCCCCTCCCTAACCACCACCACAACCACCACCACCGCGTTCTGGCGGCCATTGTGTAGCTTCGTGCTGACCATTGTTCAATTCCACAGTTCTGTTGACGTTCTCGTCATCGGTGCAGGCCCTACTGGACTGGGTGCTGCGAAGCGCTTGAACCAGATTGTGCGTATTTCCCCCCCGCCGCCCTCGTGGCAGCCAGACAAAAAGGACAAACAAAGCTAACCCGTGTGATGAATCCAGGACGGCCCATCATGGCTCATTGTCGACTCGAACGAGATCCCCGGTGGTCTTGCCTCGACCGATGTCACTCCTGAGGGATTCGTAAGTCGCGTCATCCTGTCGCTTATTGTGTACATTGTGCGAGGAAAACAAAGCGTCTAACAACACAATCCGCGGCGACAGTTGTACGATGTCGGTGGTCACGTCATCTTCTCTCACTACAAATACTTTGACGACTGCATTGATGAGGCTCTCCCCAAGCCCGACGACTGGTACACCCACCAGCGTATCTCCTACGTCCGCTGCCAGGGCGAGTGGGTTCCCTACCCTTTCCAGAACAACATCTCCATGCTTCCCAAGCAGGAGCAGGTTCGCTGCATTGAGGGCATGATCGATGCCGCTCTCGAAGCTCGCACCGCCACCACCAAGCCCCAGAACTTCGACGAGTGGATTCTCCGTCAAATGGGTGTTGGTCTTGCTGACCTTTTCATGAGACCCTACAACTTCAAGGTGTGGGCCGTTCCCACCACCAAGGTAAGCACCCCTCTACAACAAACTCGAGGACCGTTCACACGCTGACATTGATTAGATGCAATGCGCCTGGCTCGGTGAGCGTGTTGCCGCTCCCAATGTCAAGGCTGTGACTACCAACGTCATCCTGAACAAGACTGCCGGAAACTGGGGTCCTAATGCCACTTTCCGTTTCCCCGCCCGCGATGGTACCGGTGGTATCTGGATTGCCGTCGCCAACACTCTGCCCAAGAAGAACACCCGCTTCGGTGAGCAAGGAAAGGTCGCCAAGGTGAACCCCAACTCCAAGGTCGTTACCTTGGCCGACGGTACCACTGTCGGTTATGAGAAGCTTGTTTCCACCATGGCTGTTGACGCTTTGGCCGAGCAAATTGGTGACGAGGAGCTCATCGACCACACCAAGGAGCTCTTCTACTCCTCCACTCACGTCATTGGTGTTGGTATCCGTGGAGAGCGCCCTGAGCGCATTGGAGACAAGTGCTGGCTCTACTTCCCTGAGGACAACTGCCCCTTCTACCGTGCCACCATCTTCTCCAACTACTCGCCATACAACCAGCCAGACGCCTCCAAGAAACTCCCTACCATCCAACTGGCCAACGGCTCCAAGCCAGCCAACAGTGAACCCAAGGCTGGTCCTTACTGGTCCATCATGTTGGAAGTCTCCGAGTCTTCCTACAAGCCCGTTGACCTTGAGAACATCCTCAAGGACTCCATCCAGGGTCTCGTCAACACCGAGATGCTCAAGCCCGGTGATGAGATCGTCTCCACCTACCACCGCCGCTTCGATCACGGTTACCCCACCCCATCCCTGGAGCGTGAGGGTGCTCTTACCAAGCTTCTCCCCAAGCTCCAGGAGAAGGGCATCTGGTCCCGTGGCCGTTTCGGCAGCTGGCGCTACGAGGTCGGCAACCAGGACCACTCTTTCATGCTTGGTGTCGAAGCTGTTGACAACATTGTCAACGGTGCCGTTGAGTTGACCCTCAACTACCCTGACTTCGTCAACGGCCGCCAGAACACTGAGCGCCGTCTCGTTGACGGAGCCCAGGTCTTTGCCAAGAAGAAGTAAATTTAGAGGAAAAGAAAAGAAAAACACCAACATAAAAGAGAAAAGAGACTTGAATTTTCTTCTACCCCAATCTGTTCAAATATGAAGAGAGGCGTATAAATTTTTGATTTTTTCTTTCACGATTTGGATTTGATGGTCTCTTTTCTCTTCTGTTTCCCCTTCATAATTTTTATTTGATGATTTCTTCTTTACAGAGACCTGTTTAGATTTATTTCCTTTGTCAGATTTTCTCTTCTTGCCCCTTTATGCCCCCCTACCTTTTTATATTACCTTTTTTGTGACGAATGAACCTTTTATATCATTAAACATGGAATGGAGCATCGATAGTTTACCGTTTTTCTTTTATTCTCTTCTCCACCCTTTATTAGATACAATATTGAACATGGATATATTCTCTATCTGCCTATCATTGTATGTGATGGTTTCTACGTAGACTGGAATGTATACTTAGGTACTCCGTTGGTTGTGGTTTGAGTACAGGTAATGTACCTATACTTCAAGCTTGTTTATTCATATTTCGTCCTGTCTGTCTCGATGAGAGGAATTAATTGCATGCTTGTTTCGCTGAACGAGTCATAATCCCCAAGGCCAATACCAGTCATGTCCTCCCGCTATATATATAAAACCACGACCCTTGACATCAACATTTATTTCCTCGACATCCTACCCGCCGAATCAGAAGCTGAATGCGAGTGAGCAGCCGTCGTTACTACAGGCGAAGAAGCTACCGAAGACTCCGTCGAGTCCGGAATCTCGTACAACGTGTCTAGCGATGATATACAAACGTCAGATCAACAGCTTCCGTCTCATTGAATCAGTCTTACCAGCATCTCCCCGCCCGTTCCCATCACCTTGTACAACCTTTCTTGAGCCAACCCTTGCGTAGACGCTGACTGGAAGACGATTCTCAGCAATGTACGACTCGCCGCGGCGTATATCAGGCGTGTATCGTCCGGGCGATGACCAGGAAAGACTGTGTCTGTAGCTATTGCTCGGGCTTGTAGATTCGCAGTACTCGGTCTCGGTCTCGAGTTCCGTTTCGTCGGCATCGCTCACATCCACGTTGGCAACGTGCCAGGGAACAGTCGCTTTCGGTCTTTGGATATGGTGTATGGCTTGTAGGATTTGGTATACCTCGCGCTCTGGAAGGGAGATCCAGGTTGGGGAGGGCCGGAACATGGCTGCTGATTCAAGATCTTGAGTCTGTATATATGAAGAGGGTGTTTGGTGAGGAGGTAGTCCATGTCCATGGTGAGGTAGAGAGTGTTGTGCTCTTGCCTCATTCGGCAATCACCTGCCACGACAGGAGGAAGGAGCACAGTCGATCCCATGGTGAGCAACTGCCGAAGGATATCTCTGTTTCTACTTCTACTTCTACTTCTACTTCTATTTTGATTTCTGGCTCTACGCTTATGCCATATCATATCATATCTTATACCGTCTCACGTTTGATGAGCACTACGCGTCCCTTACCCATCTCGCCCGTCACCAGACAAAAATAGCCATTCTGCTTGACATGCTCCAGTCGCCGCAATAATAACGTTTTCATGTCTTGGACAGACCTGAAACTGCCCAGGTAGGCTGTGCAGAGACGTAACGCAATGCGCCACGCTGCTGTCCCGAGATTGCTGTCTGATCGTCGTGTAGGTATCTGCAGTATTATTACATAGCAATAGCAGAATCCATACTGACATGCGATTCATCAAAGATTGACAGATTCGACGGAAAGTACTGTGCCGATTGAACCGATAATGCCCAATACGCTGCCTTGACCTTAACCAGAGAGCACTGAGACGTCATCCTTGTTTTGATGGTGCATGCCACGCGACGACATAGTTTTGTCGAATCAAACAAAATAATAATAGCAAATATCAGGATTGCTAGCAACTGACCTGCGTTCGTTCAACGTTGTCCCTCGCTGCGCAATTAAACGAGTGAGTTGGGCGGCAACGGTTGCGTGTCCCTTTCTAAGCGTCGCCGTCAACCCCCCTTTCGAAGCGCGGGCCCCAATAATTACTGTACGTCCCTGAAGGCTGTTTGCCCCCTCCTAATATTAACCTATACCACTCACGCCATGGCATCCACGCCAGTGTCGACTTCCACCAATCTCTCCATCCTCCGCCTGCCCACCGCTATCTTCCGTCGTTCGTCATCCTCAGCGTCGCTTTGAGTGCGAGTCGACCGTCGCCGCCGATTATCTTGTTGACGTTCCTCCGTATCATGCATCATCCCATGCTAATGCCATCACTGCCGCCATAAGCCAAGGTACATCTATCTGGCTGGGTATCTAGACTCGGTTGATTTACTACGATATCTGAGCGCGCCCGCACTACCTTTGTCCCTGTTATTCCGAGTTCATCATATCCCAACTTCAGCAGATACCGCAGGGATCAATATGGACGGCGATCTGAGTTTATCACAATCCCTCGGCGGGTTAAGAATAGCGAACCCGGACGATTGCTCCTTGGATTCAGAAGAGGCGCCTGCTTCAGCTGTAGCTGGTCAATCGCTTTCATCCTCACAAACACTCTCCCATCCTGTTGAATATTCCCATCCTGCTGAATATGAACAACAACAAACCAACGAACACTTCTCACTCGACACACCAGCTCCGACAATCCCATCACTGGATGGTATCAAGTCTGACTTCGTGCTAGAGCCAATGCCGGATTTTTCTAACTCGTACAGGTCGCAAGTTCTCCCTTCCGAAAACTCGTCCCAGCGGCAGCGCTCGTCAGTTGCGTACTTGGCGGAGAATCCCCTTTCGAATCAACACCATCAAAGCATACCCCGTTCTGCATCTACCCATGTGCATAATCACTATCCCACCGGAGCTACGCCGGCTGCCGCGCGAGGGGACCTGAATAATTATCGTATTCGTACGGATTCTGGTGCGTCGGCAACCGACAGAATGACCCGCGGAGATTCGAGAGGAGGATCCGTGGCCCTCCAAGCCGGAGTGCCGTCAAGGGATAATAGTCACAGCGACCGATCATATAAGCAATCACAATACATGGCCGCCAATGGCCCTGTTCCACTGCGAAAAGGCTCGCGGATGGGACACAACAATCCAGCAGGAGGTTCGCCATATGCGATGGAAAATGGTCCTCCTGCGAGCAGTGAGGATTGGCAAGACCGAGGAGCTGCGGTTGGCATCAGACAGGAAGTGGATGCTAATGGACGAACAGTGTCTCGCTACATCAAAAAGGGTGTTCGAGATTTCTCTTTTGGACAGACATTAGGCGAGGGATCTTATAGTACAGTGTGTCTGGGGACCGATCGCCAGACGCTCAACGAATACGCCATCAAAATTCTAGACAAACGGCATATCATCAAGGAAAAGAAGGTCAAATACGTCAATGTTGAAAAAGACGCGTTGAATCGTCTCACCGATCACCCCGGTATTGTCCGGTTATATTATACTTTTCAGGATGAACGTTCTCTTTATTTTGTTCTCGACTACTGCAAAGGGGGAGAGCTGCTTGGGGTTCTGAAACGAATGGTCACATTCGATGAAGAGTGTACGCGGTTTTATTGCGCGCAAATACTCGACACCATTGACTACATGCACAAACGAGGAATTATACACCGCGATTTGAAACCTGAGAATATTCTATTGGACAGTCAGATGCATACGAAAATAACCGACTTTGGTACCGCAAAGATACTTGATACATCGAAGAGGGCTGAAGAGAACTCTGGCGACATCCCATCGTTAGATTCAACAGACCGCCCAGAATCGGAGCGCGCTAGTTCGTTTGTTGGAACTGCAGAGTATGTCAGCCCGGAGTTGCTCACGGAGAAGAACGCCTGCAAGGCTAGTGATCTGTGGGCTTTTGGTTGTATCATCTTCCAGCTTCTCGCCGGCCGGCCGCCATTCAAAGCAGCCAACGAGTACTTGACCTTTCAAAAGATCGTCTCTCTGGAATATGAGTTTCCTACAGGCTTTCCCGCTGTTGCCCGCGACCTCGTTGAGCGGCTGCTTGTACTAGAACCGGCGCGCCGTCTCCCTATCGAGCATATCAAAAACCACCAATTCTTTGACGGTATCTCATGGGGACGGGGACTTTGGAAGCAAAAAGCACCTCGCTTGAAGGCTTACGTTCCTCCTCCACGCGAGCCCATCAAGCTGACTAGCGGCCCTGATGAAGACAGTTTTCCTCCAAACATCTCCGCTGCACCCGGTGCCATGGGTACTCCGAAGTCGACAAGGACCTATCCCCGCGTAATCACAGAGCTCCCTCCTCCGAGTCAACTCGACATCGAATGGTCTCCGGTACTGAAGAAAGACAACGAAAGAATCCTGAAGTTAGGAATCCTAACCGTGTTGTCTTCTCACGCTTCTCACAGCCCATCAGGGCGAAATGGGCATGAGTCTGAACCATCCAAGAAGTTTTCTCGTTTCTTTGGCGGAAGCACAACCAAAAAGAAGCAAAGACTGGTGATGATCACATCTTCAGCACGGATTATTATCACGGCTGCTGGCGGGGATGAAAAAAGAGTGAAACTTGAAATCTCACTTTTAGCGCCAAAAACCACGTATCGAAGTACGGTAGATTCCAAGGGATCTGCTTCTTGGATTGTCGACACAGTAAGTCGGACTCATGTTATTGAAATTTGAAAATTGAAAATCTAACTCTACGTGCTAGCGAGATAAGCATTTTGTTTTCGAAGAGCCAAAAAGCACATCTACCGCTGGAACTGCGGCCAACTCAATTCAGGAATGGATCGATACTCTGGATCGAGCCAAAGACTGGGCATTGTCACAACAAAACAGTGCATACTCGGGCGACGAATACCGCGATTTGTCATCTGCATTTTCCAGTCAAACAAACACTCTGGACCACAGTTCAGAATTCCAGAGCGAACACGCACCAACACCCGGGCGAGCAACACTGCAGAAGAGCGTGGCAGCAGCAGACTCGGAATCAATCAAGGGGAAAAAGCGGTTTAGCAAGCGGCATTCAAAGAATGGCCTAGCCGCTGTTTTCTAACACAACAACAGATCATAGAGGATAACGCTCATTTATCTCTCCCTTCCTATCTCTACACCTGATACCCTCTCTGAAGTTGAATGTTGGAATCCGTTTGATTAGCGTTGACCCTCCTACCGTCGTTTCTCCTTTCTCCTAGCCTCGATCCACCTTTATCCACGCCAATTGGCATTGCATTATAGTGACGTGACTTGTTCTTTGCATAGCAAATGAGAACTTTGCGGCGTTGATTTATTTCCCCCTTTATATTTCATATTCTCAATCCATCATCATCATCATCACCATCATCTTCCCCTCTCGATGTCACATCTTTCCTAGATTTCACCTCATTCACAATTCAATTCAATCTTCTCATTTGTTGAGCGTTAACTAGTGTTGCTTATTCATAATTATTAGTAGTGCGAAGACAATTTGTCTAATTCTTTATTATTAGATTAAATTAATATTTGTATATCCTTGATTAAATCGTTTAGTCATTATGGATGTATATCTATAACTAATGTAATATGTCCAGAGTTCCCAAAAATACATGAAAAAAATGTGCACCGAAACCGAAAAAGTCCAAGTCTATATTATATAAAAAGCCAGTCCGTACTCGACTGATCCAGCTCCCGAATCCAATCAAACCCTTCCTCGTCCTCTGCATCTTCGTCTTCATCTTCATTTTCCGAGGGGAAAAACTGCCTATTTCTTCGCCGCTCATCCTGCTTATCCCACATGACCTTCAGCACGGAGGCTGCACTTTGCAGGTTAAAACTGTAGAATCCATTCCACAACGATCCGAGGAGTCGCAACGTAGTCGTCCGCTGCCGGATGCTGGTGCTCTCTGCGCCGGCGATGAAGGTGGGCCAGATGAGGCATTTGAAGTGTTCGTCGTCAGGCGAGATGAACGATAGATTCCAGAGGAGCTCGTTTTCAACTATCCTGCGGTCTTGGAGGGGGCCTGCTGCCCCGGTTGATGTCGCAGGGAAGGTGGTAGTCATTTTCGACACCACTCTTCTGGCGTAGAGATACACAGCAGCCTTGTACGCACGCGCAAGCGCAATGCGCTGCGATAGATCTGACAATGCCAGATACGACTGCATATCCTCGGCCCAGGCACACGGATCAAAAGCGTCGATGTGCCGCAGGATCGCGAGCGGGGAGTCCGGGCGGATGGCTTCGCCGGTTGGCGAGAGGAAGGATAGTGCGTACTCGGCTGTCTGGCCTGGGGCCGAGTAGCGCTGTGCGTGGACGAAGAAAATGGCGTCGAGGAGATAGGCGGGACAACCGACCCAGAGCGTTCGTTCGAGGCGCTTGAGGACGGCTGTGCCCATGCCGGGGGAGTAAAAGGGTTTTGATAGTACGCCTGGTCGTGCGAGGGTCGAGCCCATGATTTCTGTTATGAGGCAGGAGTCGATGACGAACGATTCTATGCCGCCTGTGACGGGCAGACTGTTTACGCCTGAAAGTCTGCCTCGGAGTATGTTTTTGGCGCCTTCGAGGTGGTACATCCAAGCCGTATCTCCTGACTCGACCATATTGAGCAAGATCAAAACGAAGATGGCGGCAAGTGTCCGGTCATCAATGCGTGTTAGGGGATTCGACACTTCGGCGGATAACTGACGCAGAGCACGCTGTTTCAATCGCAAAAAGTGCTCGTATGCTTGAGAATTAAGCGGCTTCACGAGCGCCATCTCTGGTTTTGCTGTCCCGCCGACAGACTGGCTATCGTCGTTGGACATTAATGCGAATTCTATTGCACCGATGGCAGCCAAAGAATTCGCTAGTAGTGGTGAGTCGTTGATATAGGGGAAGAGTTCCCTGTAGGGATTCTTGACGGCGTCGTATAGAGCAAACCATTTGACGCAGTGCCGGCTGACTTCAGACAGTTAGAACGTTTTTCACGATTCATAGATTTATGATCTTACAGATATCTATGTAAAATCTGTCCATCTTATTCAAGTCTTGAAAGAGCGGGTCGACGAGCGAATACACAGGCGACTTTGTCACGGCATTTTGAAGGCGCACCACGTCCCTCACATGCGATAACTGCTGGTGCTCAGACTTCGATAAGGAAAGTTGATGTTGATTACTTGCCCACTCTTCAGTCCTCCCATCTTTCAACGGCCACGTTGATCGAGGAAGCATCTGAGGGGTATCCGGGGCCATCGCGACAGGACTGCTGTTCTCAGAGCTCGACGACGACCCTTGATCGACGACATCGTCAAAGCTCAGGCCCATCATCTTGCCCCGACTGGCAACGCCGCCCTTCACCCAGACCAGCGGCTTCTGGTAGCCCAGGCACTCCTTGCCGGCATTGCGGCACTTGCGACAGGTAGGAAGCTCATTGTCGCAGACAATTCGACGTCGACGACAAGTATAGCATCCTTTGGTCATGATCGGCGCGACTGATCGCCACCAGCGGCATCAGTACACATCCCGGTCAGTATGCTGCAGTTGACAGTTCTATCAGATATGATCAGCTGAGTCGATTAGATGATTGACCAAGAGATGTGATAAAGAAGCAAGAGGCGAGCTTCCGGCGGTCGGCAGTGGGGTGCGGCCTCAGGCATGGAGATAGAGATAAGGAACGCCAAGCCAGGCTAGATCAACGAGTCAACGACGTCCAGGCACGATACATAAATATTCACATGCTTTTAACCTCCAACATATTAAGTCAGTCTCAGCTGCCACTGGTCTTGACTCTTGACAGCCTGGAAATGCAGGCCTGACACGCTCTTTAGGACTAGTGACGCTTGTTTGGGACTAGCGTGCATCGCCACCTGAGTTGTCACTGGATGAGGCTTGCGTACTCCGCTCAGCCAATCAGAGCCGCCCACTCCATGCACACAGCCTCTCCTTGGCGCAGGCCCCGCTATCCCGCATTCGTCATTGGCTCTTTCCTCCATCCATGTTGACTCCTTCCCACGCGAGGAGATTGTCTTCTTTCTTTTTTCTCTTCTTGTCCTCTTGTCTTCTTCTACACGTCCATACCGCGTCCATAGCGTGCTCATCATCTGCATCCGTGAAGAAGTATTTGCGGCCGTGTTAGAAGTGACTGCGGGGAAGCCGGTTCCTACACAGCAGACAGCAGACAGCACAGAACAGAACAACACAATGCTTGAGTAGAATCGATTCTGACCATGGTGTCCTACCCCGAATCTGTTGATCGTGCCAAAGCGCCTCCGCCGCCGGCCTCGACCTCGTCACGTCTCTCGCATTCCAGCCGACGACACCGTCACGGACGATCGCATCACGGCGGATCGTCCTATAACCCACAGAATGAATTTCCGATTTTCGCGCATACCGGAGACGTGGAGATCGTTATTGCTGCCAAAGGCCAGGAGAAGCGGTATTTACTGCATCGTCTGATCTTGTCGCAATGTTCGGGGTTTTTTGAAGCAAGCACCGGTGAAGAGTGGGCACGATATGAAATGCAAAAAGAGTCAGCGAGTGCTGTCCTCGATTCCGACCCTAGTCTGCAGAGCATCGCAGAAGATGGATCGTCTATCGTCTCGCGCCGAGGTAGCGCCCAAGGTACTTCGCCGCGGCTGAGATGGAGATATGAATTAGACTGGCAAAACAAGGAGTCAGACGAAGAGCCGATTTTGGTGCAGAGGGTGGGTGATATAAATTCGAGAACTTGATTATGTTACTAAGATGGTATAGCCTACTACATCTGATCCGGCTTTCGCTGTGCCGTCGTCATTTTCGTTGCCCACGCCTCAACCGATAACGAAGCCGGTTGCACCACGAGCGGGGTTTTTCCGATCTGTTGCTAACCTAGCTGGTATGCAATCAACTGGCATGCAATCTGCTGTGCATATTCCATCGAATGCAGCCGTTCCAGACACCGAGACACACCCTCTTATTCGCGATTATGACAACCTTTTCCGGACATTCTACAACTTCCCGCCGATCCTAAACAGCGTGAACATTGCTACTGCGTATTCGGAATGCAAGGCGCTTTTGAGTCTGGCAGACATGTACGATGCCCTTGGAGTAGTTGGTTCCCGGATTGACCATCACCTGCTCCGATTTTCGTCTCGACTGTTCAAGCAAATTGCAAAATACCCCCCGAGCTATTTAAAGCTCGGTTACCTCGCGCACAGCCGTGTTATATTCACGGAAGCTCTCGTCCATGTGGTGGGACAATGGCCTGCGGCGCAGGCTCAGTTAAGCAATAATTCACCTCTACCGGATGCCGTCCTGGACTTGATTGAAGACAAAGTGGACGATCTGGAGGACCTGAAGGCTAGAGTTGACGCCAAACTTTTCCGCCTTACATTAACCACATCTAGAGGCGAACGTGTCAGTCCTTCGAATGCGTACTTGGATTGGCTTGCAGTGTCTCTCTTCAGACAGTGGTTTGTTGAGAATACGACGCCACCGCCGGCGCCAATACTGAAGAACTCGGGTGGTCAGTCTGCACGACCTTCTGCCAGCATGATGCCTATTTCTACAGGCCGGGTTTATCGACTCATTGGGTCGTCCTCGCCGGAAGCGTATTTACCCCATGAGGAGCTCAGACGCTTCCTCAAGCTGCGAGTGTCGTCGTCTTCGGAATCATTATATACACGTGATAACTTCAAACGGTTTGAACGCAAGATGGACGAGATTAAACGTCTTGCCCGAGAGGTAGTCAAGCCCCTGATGAGGAACTTTCTTGAGCTGGACCTCAAGGGAAGCGACAACAACGGCGGGTCTGGAGGCAGCGGAGTCGGCGACGGCGGCATTGGAGGACTGCCGTATTTGACGTGCACGAAGATTGAAGAGGGGGATCTCCCGTGGAGATAACGATCGATCATGAGCGCTGGCGCTGTCTCTATCAGGGACATTGATTGATACTTTATGCTATACGACAGGTTATGATTGATGATATGATACCAGTTAGCAGTGTTTCTTGATTGTGTCGTTGTCTTGTTATGATTACTTGATTAGTCTAATTGACCGTACGATATCCATAGCAATGTATATCTATTCTGAAATATAATCCTCGAACTGGATATGACAGCGGGTCTCTTTGCGGGGTTCTTCCCGGTGCTAACCTTTTAACATCTCTACTCCACGAATATCTCAACTGACATACTGATCCGGGACAAAGTACTGAAACGAAAGGATGCACTCATATGAATGATCCTTATAGGAACAACGGAAAGAAAAAAAAAATGGCCAAACCACCCGCCGCCGACATCCACAGCACCATCAAGCTCCTAATCTCCAACCTCGTCGGCATCAAAGATGAAACCGGCCAGTACCTCATGCACCTGGCCGACGGGCGCACCATCGACACCAAGTCCTGGTCCGGCTGGGAATGGACGCACGGCATCGGGCTCTACGGGGTCTGGAAATACTACGAACTCACCGGCGACGCGTCCCTGCTACAAACCATCGAGGCCTGGTTCGCCGCACGCTTCGCCGAGGGCGGCACAACCAAAAACATCAACACCATGGCCGCGCTCCTGACGCTGGCGTATGTCTACGAAAAGACTGGAAATGCAACCTATCTCCCCTGGCTCGACGCCTGGGCGGACTGGGCCATGCACGACCTGCCGCGCACACGCCACGGCGGCATGCAGCACATCACCTACGACAACGAGAATGCGCAGCAGCTGTGGGACGACACGCTGATGATGACCGTGCTACCGCTGGCCAAAATCGGGACACTGCTCGGCCGGCCCGAGTATGTGGCCGAGGCCAAGAGGCAGTTTCTGATACACATCAAGTACCTCTTCGACACGCGGAGTGGCCTGTTCTTCCACGGCTGGACATTCGAAGATGGCGGACACAACTTTGCGCAGGCCCTCTGGGCGCGCGGGAACAGCTGGTTGACTATTGTTATACCTGAGATATTGGAGTTGCTCGAGTTTGACGCCAGCGACCCGATCAGGATACATCTCATCGACACACTCGAAGCGCAGTGCGACGCCCTAAAGAAATTCCAGCACCCCTCCGGCTACTGGCGCACGCTCATCGACCAGGCCGACGAGGGCTCGTACATCGAAGCCTCGGCCACGGCTGGATTCGCATTTGGCATGCTCAAGGCGCAGCGCAAGCGATATATAGGCCGGGAGTATGCCGGCACTGCTGAACAAGCAATAAAAGCTGTGCTCGGTGCGATTGATAAGACGGGAGAGCTGCAACATACCAGCTTCGGGACGCCCATGGGGCATAGTCTGGATTTTTATAGAGAGATTCCGGTGACTGCCATGCCGTACGGGCAGGCCATGGCGATTATGGCGCTGGTGGAGTATCTGCGGACGTACATTTAGCCACATAAATGCAATATACTACCTACTTCTAGTAGGTGGTTAGGGATTAATAATGTAGCATCGCTAAGTAAAGACGTTAGTTTAAAGCGTCTTGCGTCATCGCAGTTGGAAATCCGCGGCCGCTGATTCCTCCGTTTGAGTCAGTGTCTGCAGCTATTTTAGAGGCATGTCATGGTGTACAGTATATATAGTGATATGAGGCCTACCCCTCTTCATTCAGCTATCAGTTTATTCAAGTTTGTGATCATGGCAGACGCAGAAGACATCCGCAACCCCGTCGCGGCGGAGGAAGAGCCCCTCTTGGGGCCGCCGAGCGTGCAGCAGGGCAGTTCGCCTATTTACCACAACCTCCTCACTGGTGCGTCTCTACCTAGGTGCTTGTTGTTATAATGTATTAGCTGATTTATGTGTAGGCAGCGCCATAGTCGCCCAGGCCGGGATATGGGTGGTAAGTACCACGACTCGAGGGACGAAATCATACTAAGATATTCAGTTAACTGCCGTCGTGTGGACGGCCATCTTCTCGCATGACCTGATCTTCTTCTCGCTGCACCCGGTATGACCTCTCATTCCCTTGTATCGTCCATACTGACCAGCCAGCTCTTAAATACCGCCGCGCTCCTCCTGCAAGTGCAATCCATCCTCGTCCTGCAGCCCACGTCAACACCGCGCCAGAAAACCGTAGGAACATACATCCACTCGGCCCTCCTCACCCTCAGCGCCGGCGCCTTCATCGCGGCCTTTGCCATTATCGAAATCAACAAGGGCGACCATGCGCGCCTGACCTCGCCGCACGGCATTTTGGGGCTGATCACGTACATCGTCATCATCCTGCAAGCTCTAGTCGGCGTGGCACAGTTCTGGGTTCCGACGTATGTGTTTGGCAGCGTTGATAATGGAAAGAAGATCTTCAAGTATCATCGGGCTGCGGGCTATGTGTTGCTGGTGCTGGAGCTGGTGACGGTGGGCGCGGCCACGCAGACGGGCTTTAACGTGAGTGTGCTGCATGTTGGACTGTGGGCTGTTGCTGTGACGGCCATACTGGTTGTGCTTGGTGTTGGCGCGAGAGTAAGGAAGGCGAAGTTTGGTCTATAACCATTCCAAGCTTGACTGTATCAGTTGATGCTGGAGTGGAAGTGAGTCTATATATATATATATATATATCAGGATACCAGATGTATATTGATGCGGAACTCGATTGAATCCGATTGATTTGTATGTAACGAATGAAGAATCAATGAATATCGTTAACAGTAAATAATAATCAAACTGAATGAGTGGAATATCGTAAGGTGAGCTTGGGGGTTCCCAGAAGGAAGCAGCTGACCGAGCTCCAAGTTGCCAACGGAGGAAACAGCGACCCGCACTTTTGTTCCTCCGCAAATTCACCTCAACGTCCACTTGAACTGTGAACTGTGAACACCACCATGGCTGCTGCCTCACACGCCTCGCGCACGTCGCTGAACCAGTGTAAGACGTTGATCCGGCGCAAATTCAGCTCTACCTGCCGCCAATGCCGTAGCAGCGAACTCGCTCGCCCGCCAACAGCCCCCAAGCCCGTCCCCGATGTCAAGCTGATCCGCGAACACGCCGACGTCTTTGCACGCAACTGCGTCAACCGCAACTACGCTGCCTACGAAGAGTATCCGCGCCGTATCAAGGAGCTGTATTCAGAGACGAAGCGCCTTGAACAGTTGCTGTTGGATCCCCGGAGGAAAATCAAGGAACTGGAAAAGGCTATCGGTCGCGTCGCCGCGCAGGGACTCGAGTCGGAGGAGAACAAGCAGAAATTGGCCGCTCTACGTGAAGAGGCTCAGAATTTGAAAAAGAATTCGGAAGAAACGCTACTCAAAAAAGAATCCGTCGATCATGAAATCCAGCACCTCGCTCTGTCCCTGCCCAATCTCACCTCGCCGGACTCCCCCGTTGGCGACGAACCGCGATTACTCGGATACATCAACTTTGATCCTCAAGAACATGCCCAATGGCTGAAAGAACGTCGCCCATTCCGGTCTCACGTCGAGATTGGCACCAAGCTTGACATGCTCGATTTTACGAGCTCGGCCACATCGACCGGCTGGGGATGGTATTTTCTTACAAACGAGGGCGCCCTGCTCGAACAGGCCCTGGTACAATACGCGATGAGCGTGGCACTACGTCGTGGCTGGAAAGCCGTCTCGCCGCCGTCGATTGTATATTCTTACATCCAGGAGGCATGCGGGTACCAGCCGCGCGACCACAACAACGAGCAGCAAATCTGGCACATTGAGCAGAGTGACAAGGACAAGGCGAAGCCCCAGCGCTCGCTCGCCGGAACTGCAGAAATTCCCCTGGCAGCGATGTATGCGGGACGGGACATTGATCAGTCGCTTTTACCGTTAAAGTTTGTCGGCGCCAGTCGATGCTATCGTGCTGAAGCGGGTGCGCGAGGAGTTGATACAAAGGGCTTGTATCGGGTTCACGAGTTTACAAAAGTGGAATTGTTTGGGTGGTCAGATACGCAGTCCAATAGTTCGGATCCTACGTTTGCGAACTGTGCGCCATTGAACGAATTGTTCAACGAGCTGTCTGAAATACAGTTGGAGATTCTGAGCTCTTTGGGCCTACCGTGCCGGATCCTCGAAATGCCAACCAACGATCTTGGAGCCAGTGCATCGAGAAAACGCGACATCGAGGCGCTGTTCCCGTCGCGTCTGCGTTCGTCTGGCGAAAGCCAAGACATCGAATCAGGCTGGGGCGAAGTCACCTCTGCCTCGATCTGTACAGACTACCAGAGCCGCCGTTTAGGAACGAGGATCCGGGGCGACAAGAAGTCGCGCTATCCCCTGACAGTCAATGGCACGGCCATGGCAGTTCCGCGAGTGCTGGCCGCTATCTTGGAAAATGGCTGGGACGAGGCGAGACAGGTTGTTGTTATTCCCAAGGCGCTGAGGCCGTGGATGGGTGGGATGGAGGCGATCGGGAAGTAGCTCTGTTCATACTCTAGACTATGTACCATATACAAACTGTACTATATAGTATATACTGTACCATAATCATACTCGTGTACATTACTCCAATCAAATACTGCAGATATCGTGCTCCAAGTATACATATCTATAACCACGGAAGTATACAGTGGCCATCGGCGAGCTCCGAAGCCCCCGATGTCGGGGCACTGTTACGGCTGTTACACTTGCACAATGCTTGATACACCTGATGGGAATAGAGACACTTAGCAATTCGCACAATCAGAGAGATCAGACGCTGTAGGACATCATTATCTCGCTGACTGACGAGGAATGCTCCGTAGCCGATAAGATAAGAATGCCCCTCTGTCGTGATCCCCTCACCTTCTTTCTCTTCACTCTTCACTCTTCACTCTTTTTCACTTTCAACTCTCCTGTATACTACCAGCCTGGAAAAGATCATACAATTGCCCACACCTATACAATGGCTACACCCGTCCCCAACGACCAAATCGACGCCACCTTCTCGCGCACCACCAACCTCGCCTCCTCCGCCCTCAACGCGCGCATCCTCGGCTGCTCCAACGACTACTTCGCATCCGCCTCCAACCTGCTCACGCCCACCGCGCCCATCCACAAACCCGGCGTCTTCGTGCACACCGGCGCCTGGTACGACGGCTGGGAAACGCGGCGCCACAACCCTGCACCCTACGACTGGGCCGTCGTCAAACTCGGCGTCTCGGCCGGCGCCATTGAAGGCGTCGAAGTCGACACCGCATACTTTGTAGGCAACTACGGCGAAAAAGCCGAGTTGCAAGGCACATATGCGCCTGACGCCAAGGACGAGCTGGTCGCGAGTCCCGAGTACGATGGCTGGAAGAGCATACTGCCCGTTGTCGAGTGCGGGCCGAGCCAGCGGCGGGCCTGGAAGATTGACTCATACGACGCCGCGAACCCGACGCCGTACACGCATGTGCGTCTGCTGATGTATCCGGACGGGGGATTCGCGCGGTTGAGGCTCTACGGCCACGCCATCCCCCCTTCTGCGCGCACAGAAAGCGAAGGAGGGGAAGAGGAAGAGCTCTCATCCGCGCTGCTAGGTGGCCTTGCGCTGTCCGCGTCCGACCAGCACTACACGCCGGCCTCGAATACCATCCTGCCGGGCCGCGGCAAAGACATGGGCGACGGCTGGGAGACGGCGCGTTCTCGTACAGCCGGGCACGTCGACTGGGCCATATTCCGTCTTGGCCTCGCTGGCACAGTGCGGAAGATTGTGGTGGACACGAAGGATTTCCGGGGCAATTTTCCGCGCGAGGTGCGCGTGCACGGGCTTGTCAAGGCTGACGGGGACGAAGAGCCTGGTCATGAGCATCCAGGCTGGGTGGAGTTGTTGAGCGATAGAAAGACGCAGGCGGATACGGAGCATGTGTTTGAGGGCACGGAGCTGGCGGTGGGAGGGGAGGATACAAGAGTGTTTTCGCATGTGAAGCTGACGCTGATACCGGATGGGGGCGTGAAGAGGTTTAGGGTTTTTGGCCGGAGGGCATAGATGATTTGTTCCTAGTATAGTATATATATATCAAAATAGTAGATATTTTAAAGACATGTTATCCCCCATTACATGCAGCTAACGACATATCTAAGTGACCTAACTAAGAAAAGAACTCCAAATCAAGCAGATAACGCCTCGTAACAATCATAGATGGATATCACAGACATAAGTGAAAGATAACTCCCTCGGATAATGGCATTCGTATCGATGTCATGATCCTCTAGAGTTGTATACAAGAAAGAGCCAAAGCCCGGATGCAGTAAGGTATAATATAAACAAAGCCTAGTCTGGCTTAAAGTATTCGTATTCAGCTTGAGCTAAATGAAATTGCCGGGTGGATTGTCCACCGGCGGTTTATCGGGAGAGCGCGTATTCAATCGCTCTGGTAGTTTTAGTTGTAGTGGTAGTTCTGGTTGTAGTTGTGGTTGTTCAGGCTTCGTGTCTGGCAACCGAGGCAGCGGTTTTTCAGTCTCCGGCGTGAGCGCGATAACCTGACTCGCTGAAGATGACGACGTCAAGCTTCCTGGTGTCCCGGCATCGTCGGACTGGACACTGCCACTGCCGTTTCGTGCGATAGGACGCATGCGAAGTTTGGATGGCTTTGCAGGGGCCAGATACTGGTCCAACATCTCGCTAAGAACAGACGATCGTACCGGCTTTGCAAGGTAGTTGTTCATGCCTGCTTCGATGCATTTTTCGCGGTCTCCTTCAATTGCACTGGCAGTCATGGCAATAACAAGCGCCTTATTGACGTTGGAGTCTGTATTTTTTCTGATCTCCCGCGTAGCATCGTAGCCGTCCAAAACAGGCATTTGCACGTCCATCAGAACAAGGTGGAAAGGGTGGCCTTCTTTTGACCGTTGCGTAAGAGCTTCGACAGCTTGTTGGCCGTCGCTGAAAGCCTCACATTTCAAACCAAGCCCGCGAACAAATTTGACTGCAATTTTCTGGTTGATTGGATTGTCCTCTGCAATGCAGACCCTAATTTGGTCTCTCGGGATCAGCGTCAGATCCCGCGCAACTGCTGGCGTAATTCGCGGAATGTCGTGCTTGTCAGCCTGGTTGAAATTCTGCAACCACGGCGCGGTGGCAGCAGTTTCTTTAGGCGCTTTTTGGAAGACAAGCTGGAACGTGACCGTTGTGCCCACGCCTGACTTGGAATCGAGCCAAATCAACCCGCCCAGCACATCTTCAATAATGGCTTTGCAAATACTCAGTCCCAAACCACTGCCACCATACGATCGAGCCGTTGAGTTGTCTGCCTGCGAGAAGGGCCTGAAGAGTCTCGATTTGTGTTCGTCCGAAATTCCTATTCCGGTATCTGAGACTGAACATTCCAGGCGCACCCGGTTCTTGCCTTCTCGAGAAACCGTGGCGGCTACTTTGACATGCCCCTTAGGAGTAAACTTGTAGCTGTTGCTGAGAAGATTCATGAATATCTGATGCAGGCGGACAGGGTCGCCCATCACAACCAGATCGCCTGGCACCTTGTCCAAATCTTCGATAGTCTCCAGACCCCGGTCACGATGGGTATAACGTAAAGCCCGAACCACCTCGCTGATTGTTTCTTTAAGATTCAGAGGCACCGTGGAAATCTTCATCTTGCCTGCCTCGAGTTTCGAGAAATCCAGGATATCGTTAATAAGGGTCAACAAAGTGTCTGCACACACTCGGATGGACTCCACGTAGCCATCCTGCTCTTTATCCAGACTCGTACCCTTGAGCAGCTCCGACAGACCGATAACTCCATTCATCGGAGTCCGAAGGTCATGCGAGACGTTTGCGAGGAAAACAGACTTTGCTCTGGCTGCATCTTCTTTTAACTTGACGTTGTGATTCGCCTCGGCTTCTGCAATCTTCGCCTTTTGCTCTGCCTCGCGCGCCTGAGCCAGAGCACGCTTCTGTGACTCGACCATTGCTGCATTGGTGGCGCTGACTTTGCGCACTCGTCGAAATAGCATGGCGTTGGATAGTGAAATGCCAACTTGGTTGCACAACAGACGAAGAACCACGACGTTTCTTTGAGTGAACGAATTCGGCTTTCCTTCAATGTGGACCACGCCGAGTAAAGAATCGGCTTGCACAATCGGGAGTGTGATGATAGACCGACCGAGAGGGTACCGAGCGTGATAACGTTCATTGAGAATGGAAAACCTTTCATCTTCGAGAACATTGTGGACAAGCACTTCTTGCTTCGTTCGCAAGGTATAATGAGTTATTTGCTGTGCTATTTTGTCCTCCATCTCCGAGAATGCAAGTCCGTCAACGAAAGCTTTTTGACCGTCTTCCAGACTTCCCCTTGCTGCAATGGCGAAGCCGTTTTCTTCAAATTCGGTCGCAATAACAGCTGTATCTGATCCGTTGCAGGATTCGAGGATAATGTCAATCATCTTGGTCAAAAGCTTGTCGATTTGCAGCTCCGAAGACATGACTTGACTAAACTCGAGAATCGTTGACAGGTCGATAATATCCAGTCCCGCGCTGGGTATATCAACAGGCCCGTCGTCCATCTGCGTCCCGGTGCTTTCCAACCAATGCTTCTTCCTGTCATCCTCCAACTGCTCATGGATGACAGCGGGTTCTATAACTGATTTCTGGCCGATGTTGGCAAGCGTGTCAGTGGTTTGGGTGCCGGCGTCATTAAGTCTAGGACCGAGAGCTGTTTTCAGTAACCATTCATGCTTTTCCGACAAATGCGTTGCTTTTCCAATTGCACTAAGACCCGTCCAAGCCGCAATGGCCTCTCTGATCATCGCCCGAGCAGGTCGTTTCGCACCCCGTCGAACGAGGAAATCAGCTAATACAGTTAGCGCTTTCAAAAATAAACCTGACAGAGAACTTACCGTGAGTTTCAAGAGCCATGGCCTCTTCCAGAGGAAAGCCGTGAACTTCGCAGTGGTCGATCGCAGCCTGGTAATGATTAATGCAAACTCTAAAAACTGAGAGTAGAACAAACCTCAATAGTATTCACAGCATTGCTGAAATCCTCTTTGCACTCGTATAATAGTGCATCAATGAGCAGCGACCACATTGCGTAGTTAACATCACACGCCGTCCGAGCAAAATCGATTACCTTTTTACATCTCATCACGACGTCCATTTGCGATTCCAAATTGCTATTTTTCGGATTATCCAAATGCCGCGTGAGGATTGACAGTGCAAGGATGAAATGAGCCAGATGAGCAACTCTTTGGCACCATAATCGTTCGATACCGCCGTTCATCATGTTCATACCGACCTCGATGGCTTTGTCATAATGGCCAAAGACAAACAGCGCAACCATGCCAATACCCCAGTACATATTCTGAGGCCGATCTGATCGCATGGCGAATTGTTGAATGTGATCCATGTACTCTGAACTATTGTGTTTGTCGTCATCCATTATCAGGTCAGGCGACCGCCAGGATGTTTTTCCTTGCAATGCTCGCGAGACCTGCTTGACAGCCAAAACCACTGGTCCTCCCCGGACATCCAGAATCCAATCTTTGAGTTCATCTGGGGTCTCTGTGCAAAAGGTCTCTACCTCGGACATATCCTGGCCCAAATAGAAACGAGTTGCGGCCATTAATCCATAACTTATGAGCATCAGGTGCGGGTCGTTAGAGTCGAATGTATGGTCCATCAGCGTTTCGAGAAATGGCAAGGTGTGGCTGAGAGGGCTCCTCATATGTTCAATCATGAATGATTGAATTGTAAACCCAGTGCCTCGCGAATACCGATCTGCATAATTATCGAAGAGCATCAATGCTATATCGCTCATGCGGTTCGCGAATTCTAGATCGTGGTAGCGACTGTATGCTACCATGGCTAGATGCGAACAGGCCAAGGCTATTTGCGAGAAGCGACCGGAAAACAAATGGAGCCGCATCATCTCGACACCCATGTACATGTACATCATATCGTCTCCCCAAAAGGCTACGCCCATAGCCGCAGCAAAAACATATCCTATGGCAACAATATTCGGGTCTTCACTCAACGGCTGCTGAAGTATGCTCTCGAGATCCTGCGATTTCAAAAACTCTTTCAACTCCATGAACGCAGCATCACATTCAGCATAGGTAGTAGGTTGCTGAAGATGAACACCAAGCTCGTCTAGAGACGAAAGCAGGGCGTCCATGGATCCATTCAAGTCTCCCGAAACAGTTGCAATCTTGCTCTTGAGCATCCACGCTCTAGCCTTGTCAGCTGCAGTCTTGGCGTGTTCGAAAATCTGTGATGTGATTTTGAGTGATTCGCCGTTTTCTCCTTGGTACCAAAGTAATTCAGCGGTTGAGTTATGAAGTTCTAATGTTTCTTGATAGTCTACATCCGGTGACTTTTCGTTCCAGCAGTTCTGCTGCAACAGCTTTATGGCATGGCGTGAGTAATAAAGTGCCGTGGGACGAGCGCCTGCTGTCACTGCAGTTTTTGCCGCACCGCGAAGAGCTTTTCTGTAACGAGATCGCTGCTTGACTCGCTTCCGGATTAGATCCGAGGCTCGACAGATGTGAAGTGACTTTGAATAAGTATCACAATCTCCTGTGCAATACTTGATCATAGTCTTGGCGATAACATAATGCATCTTTTCGACATCATGGCACTCGCTTAGCGTTGAAACAGCTTGAGAGAATCGGTCATGTGCAAATCTAATCCATATACGTTAGAAAATTATATTTCAGTGTTCTCTTAGGAGACAAACCGGAATTCATCGTCAGTTTCTCCTGGCAGAAGAATGTACGATTGTACGAGCCATTGCAGCCCAGAGACAATTTCAGCTTCTGAACGTGGTAGCAATATTCTCGGGCATTGCATAACATTGTCGCCAGCTTCGGCATCATCACCAATATACCAAAACTCCCCCGCTATGAGCTTCTGTATGAGCGAGAATGAGAACGGGCTCCCAAGGAACGACGCCCAAATCAAAATTGCCAAAATAGCAGGTGGGAATTCCCGGAACCGCTTAATAAGAAAGTCCGTTCCTAAACTGTCACCATACTCGGGTGACACGAATTCCGTGAATATACGGTCAATATCGAACTCCCACTTGCTGTTCCTCCAAGAATACCAAATACAATTCTTGCTATAGCATGTCTCCAACATCATTCGCATGAAGAACGGGTTTCCTTGACTCTTCTCGACGACCGTTACCGAAAGAGGTGTTAGGTTGGGGTCAGGAGGCAATTGCATCGTGACCGCAACATATCTTGCAATGTCCTCTTCGGATAGAGGGAGCAATTCGATTTTAGTGATACCTGGGCTCTCGGCGTCAAATATAGATAAAAGCTCTCGTGACACGATTTCCTGTCTACGAGCCGCCAGGATAAGCAAACAGGGAACTCTAGTCTTCCAGAGATTCATGACCAATTCAACCGTCTCGTCATCTGCGTATTGAAGATCGTCCAAGCAGACGCAAATAAGTTTCTGACTGCACAGGTGCCGAAGTATTTCCAGGTAAATCTCCATCAACCGCATGTTCTTGCTGGTTGTATTCGAACGAAACATGTCCGCAGGATTTATACCATGGAGGAAGCTAGGCCGTTTTGTGATTTCGGTTTTTTGGCCTTCTTTCAGAAGATGTTGAGCCACGCCCATTTTTGGAGAAACGGGCTTGTCGCTTTCGTCAAGAGAAATTAACTGCTCAGGTAGATTCAATGCCTGACAGAGGGTTGGCCACATTGGCCGGAGAAAGGTTCGTAAATTTTGATGATATTCGGTAGTGACATCGCGCTCAGAGAAGATTTGTCGCAAAACAGAAGCTAAGACTTTGGCAAAGGGCTCAAATGGAATTCTTCTAGAACGGTCTAGTCGTGCTACTCCAATATACCCCAGCTTTCGAATGACCGGCTGTGCGCGCGTGATGAGATCTGTTTTGCCAATTCCAGGATCTCCAGCAATGGTTATTATTTCACATTGTCCGTGACGCCGGATTTTGTTGGCTGTTCTGTGTCGGCTCATAGGGTTGAGAAAGTCCATGGGACTCGAATTGGTATGTATAGAGACCTGAGAGGACTCTCGATCCCCGCTATCGCCGGCGCTTCTGTGATCAGCGGAGACTCTCGTTCTATTCGTTGAACTAATCCCCCTCTGGGTTGAAAGAGATGATTCATTGCTGTAAAGCGAGTCACGTGTAGGTGGGAAACTAAGCCCCGGGGGTGCTGCATTGGAGTTGTGTCTTGAAGCAATGTAGTTTAAAGAGCTAGAATCGCTCGATCCTTCGTAAATATCGCCACTTTCTAATCGACTATCGGATATAGATGACGCGGAGCCAAAAGGAGCACTTCCATTTGTCTGTGCAGCTAATTTGGCGTATATAGCTTGTTGGCGCCGGTGCACTTTTTCTGCGATACTGATAACCTTTTGGTACTCTTCGTCCCTGCCAAACATCTGAGAGGGAAGAGTGAAAAATGAGGATACATCGTTTTGGGCGATTTCGAATGTTTTAAGAGCGCTTCGATCTCCGTCACCAAGTAGCTTTGCAATCTTTTCGAGATCCTTCTTCACAGACGTGATGGTGTTGTAACGTTCATGGACTGCTCTGTGGGTCATTTTGGTGATGACAGCACAGACAGCATCTGGAATGTCCATGCGTTTTGAAGAGACGGGCGGCAATTTCTTGCCCAGCACATTCTGGACAACTTCCATCGGGGTGGTGCCAGTAAATGCAGGTTTACCGACAAGTATGATCCAGAATAAGACACCCAAAGTATATATATCAGTCCGACTATCGGGCTCAGTCGGCATTCGTCCAGTTTGTTCGGGCGCAATAAATTGCAATTTCGCCTTGGCACCTAGTTCACGAGACAATGCAGACCACCCTTCGCTTAGCGCGTTATCAAAGGCTCTAGCACCGTTACCAGTGTTGGCCAGTTTTACTGATCCATTGGTACGATTGAAATGGAAAGCATCGGGACGAATCTCGCCGTGAACTGCCTTTAAGCCGTAGTGCAATAACTCCAAGCAATCACAAGCACCAATAGCAAAATCCATAAACATAGGCAGGGATACCTGCTCCCCAGGTGTTGTGCCAGCGCTACTCTCACTATGAGGGCTGAAAACGAATGACGCAGGACCGAAAGCAACAATGTCTTTTAGGGAATTGTAACCGGGTGACTCGTATATCGCAACCAGGATAGGACCTGGATCACCAGGCTCTGGGGCCAGTTTCACAATATCAATCGGGCGGACAGTATGAATACCTTCGGGATCGGAAATCTGGATAATAGACCGCATCATATGGTACTCCCGTTCCAAGCGAAGGACATGAGACGAAATACGGGCTACAATAGGCTGAAAAAACGGATCTTGCTCGACTCGTGAGCTGGATATCTCACTGCTGGATTCGCTAAGGCTGCTCCGCCAATGATGTCGAAATGGCGGTCTTCCTTCGACTCGCGGCGACTCACGTGTTGTACTGACGGTGCCGGAAGAGGTGCCGGCGGGAGTAGCGGCGCCATGGTCGGAGGAATGTCGTATGCCCACGACATGCCAATGATCATAAGTTGAATGAAACGGATCGAATGACTGATCCCAGATATATCCGGGAATAAGAGCCAGGCGCTCCCAAAGCCTTGCGGGAGGCAGCGGGAGGTCTTCACCCAGAATATAATGATCTTCCATATCAAAATCACCTCCGTTGAAACTTGTTGTAACTGGGATGTGTTATTATTCCATCACTAGATTCACCTAAGCAAGCGGCCTGCTAAGGTCCAATGATTCCGCGACCATACGTAGCTGGGGCGTTCGTTCGTATTCGAGGAGATCAATCGTATACGGGTAACAGATTTCCAAGGCAGTAGAACGTGGTGTATCGGTCGACGACGGGGAATCGAATTTTAATGCAAGCGGATCGCGAGTCGACCTAAATACGTAAAACCGCAAGCTTCGAGTGTTGTTTCGTAGAAGCGAGAACGCTGCGCTTGATAGAGGTGATTAGTGAAGAGAGGAAGAGAAATGTCTACACCCCGACCTGAGCCATCGCACATCCAAAGAAGGTGGGCGGGCACAGCGACGGGAACGGCTGTGCGAACTTGGGCTAGCCGGCCCACTGTTCTGCACGAATTAATTGGACGATCGGAAGAATCTCGCCCAAGACGGCTTAGCGTGCTAACGGGGAACTTAAAACGCCGCCAAGACTGGCTGGCAGCGCAAGTCACCTGATTGGGTACAGAATGCTGAGAACGTTCATATCTTGCCAAGACCTTCAATTATGTGCCTTTAACCTGAAGACTGAATGGCCCCGATCGAGAATGTGTCTGGTTACGTACTATTTGTACGGAGTACGGCGTATATTTTTGGGTTGAAAGTATCTATCTGATATCCATGTATGTCCTCCGTACCGTCTCGATGATAAATCAGATCAATAAAGAAAAACCTCCGACTCAGAGAAAAAGCTTTTTTAAAGTTTTAACTTTTTACAGACAATTATTGCAGCCTATTTTCTACACAATTCATTTTGAACCAGTAGCAGGACATAAAAGGTGTTTGAAAACGTCTAAGAAAGTTATTTGCAGATGACTAAGCTTAGTAACGGTATGCATATAACACACTAAAGCTAACTAACTTAGGCAGATCCACAATAAGCATGACATAATACGGTCTAGGCCCGACGATTAGGGAACGCTTGGTATGCACTGTCACTATGCAGGAAAGAATGAACCTTCGAGTCGGCATCGTGATAGTAGTAATAGTATTCCGTAGCTAGGTATTAGTTAAATGATGGTTTATTCAAAGTATCATTAGTGTATCGGAATATACATACATGTAGGTATGGTTGAGCTTTCTCGCTGGCATCACTTTCGCTGTGGAACGATCCATGGCCGGGCGGCGGGCAGTATATATTTCTGGATAAGTCCTGGATATCGATGCATACCTAGGAGCGTTTGTCATCTTTAGCTACTAGGGATGTATGCATAGGTAGTAAGTAACCCTTCTCTTTATTGGTGACCTAGTTTGTCATTTTCACGGAGGCCCCCCGTTGAGCGATTGATTGTTGTTGTATCAGAGTCGATGCCAGTCTCCACGGGTGTCGAACGAGCACGGCGCTAGATGCATTATATCTGCTTTTCTTATCACTGAATCCCGAATGCCACGAGATTATAGAATATCTGTAACTGGAGTCCTATTCTGTAGTTAGGTACGGAGTATGGAGTAGGTCTCGAATATATATACGTACCAGAGGATTGGCTTTATCAGATGCAATCACATGCCGCATTAATCTAAGAAGGTATCTAGCGCCTAGTAGCCTTACCACCTTACCTAGGTATCAGTGCTCAGTGCTCACTCCGTGGTCTGTAGATGTCCTGGTCTGTACCTAGGTACAAGGCAAGTCACAGCCAGACTCAAATTCTTTGCACCAAGTTTGTTCAACACGCTAACTTTGAAGAACACGAGCGAGTAGCCTATTAGTTACGGATTTGACACGAGACATTGAGAGGAGCACCATGTCTTGGGGAATGAAGAGAAGCCAGCTCTCCACAGAAAAAAGGGGCTGAAGAAATTGAGCCTCTCGATTGCTGACTCGCATTGAATCGCAATCGTTAGTGAGAATGCATGACGTAGGCGCTTGGCCAAATATAGAATCTAAGACGGTCACTAGTGCATAACGGGTATGGTCAGGGAACAATGAATGCCAGGAGTCAGGACTCAAGAAATACGAATAGGGGGTGGCCTGCCGCCTTACGAACCACGTAAAACGCGTCTCTGACCACGGAGTACATGCTACATAGCTCATTTCATTCAATTAGAATTTCGGAGCGAGGCGAAAATCCGTTAACACACGACACTACGTAATGCCAATGATTGTCATTTTCTTACATATGTGAGCCGAAATTAATGGCAAAACGCATGAAATATACTCCGTACTGTGTTACTGTAACAGACAAGAAAGCACCAGATGCATACACTTGCAGAGTGGTGGCAACAAAGATCTTATTTCTCGAAGCTGAAGTAGGATACATATTACACAGCACCGGGCAGACTAGTCTCAATTAAGAAAGGGGTGAGGGCTCCACGTGACGGACCCGGGACAACCAATCTCTGAAGGAGTTTGGGACGGACGGCGGGTGACGTCGACAGTGGATCGGAGACAGAACTAAGCCGGTTAGTCTAACTCTACGGGGAGAGACAACAGCTCCTTACTTTGTCCGGGCAATACTGGGCAAACTGGCAGAATCGACCGACTTGAAATGTCTTGTGCGATGCAGCTTTGCTCTGTACCTTGGGTAACTGGTATTTACGCGCAATATCATGTATGGGGGGTTTATCCATGGATGTATGTGCGGTCCCCACATGATGGCATTGCTATGATCGTGATCCAAGGAACGGCCGCGGGTGCCATGGTTACCTGATCATGCCGCGAACTCCAGAACATCGTGAGTCCTGACCGACTCTTCCGGGTTAGTTTACCAGCTGGGAAGACAGTAAGACTGTCGTTAGCTCCTAGCTTGTCACCACCGCACTGTTAATAATAATATGTACATTGTAGTCAGGCTGCATAGACTGTAACATTAACTACCCAAGTGTTGCATGAGTGCGGTGGACTCCGAAGCCCGTGGATTGGCGGATGGGTTTACGCTGCATGCGCGGTTCCCATCATGTACGTATGACTATGAAGTTATGAACTATAGGATCCTGCAATTATTCTAGATTCCAGAAAAATGGCAATTTGTGGCGAGAGGTTCTTTATATAAATATATGCTGTGATCTGGACAATTCATGCCATTAGGAAAGCAAAATTTAAACTCCTGGCGCTTGAAGAATTGAACGAAATAAATCTTAGCCAAGTGGACAGTCTTGCAAACCCTTTTTGGCCTTTTTCTCGAGGATCAGTAGTGGTGGTGGGGACACAGTGTTTTCCGGGCCTTCCAGCTCCCACAACCGCACAACTGGGACACCAGGCTTGACTGCGTGGTTGTAGTTATACTTGTA
>WTTZ01000123.1:0-66565 GCA_011750695.1 Penicillium sp. OUCMDZ-019
CCGTCCGGGTAGTATTGTTGGACTCCGGGGACCCGGCCCTCCCACCTCCCCGAAAATCACGTGATTCGGGGCACTTTTTTTTTTCGGTGCCTGTTTGGGCGCTGGGCGCCGGTGGGAGGCCCCCGGCGTGGCCCCTATTGATAGGCACGGCTCTAGGCACCTAGGGGGAGCCGGCGCCGCCAACCTCGGAGCGGAGGGGGGACGTTAGGCGTGGCTAGGCATGCCCGCATTTTCTTAGGCGGGGTCTTCGGCATGAAGAGGCACCGCGATAAGGAGCAAGCGCAGCGCTGCGAGGAACTGCTTAGGGGTAACCAAGCCCGTACAGAAGCCCTGGAACATCAAATCAAGCTCCTGGAAGCCGTGGTGGTGGCGCTATCGACCCCCGATGCCGTACACCCCCAGCCGGCTGCAAACTCTGCGAGTGGGGCGCACGGGCCACCAAGCAGAGCCGCACGCGCGCAAGCCACACCTCCCGCCGCCACCGCCACAACCT
Source organism: Penicillium sp. OUCMDZ-019 (assembly GCA_011750695.1). Classification (NCBI taxonomy): domain Eukaryota; kingdom Fungi; phylum Ascomycota; class Eurotiomycetes; order Eurotiales; family Aspergillaceae; genus Penicillium; species Penicillium sp. OUCMDZ-019. The sequence continues at coordinate 494 of WTTZ01000123.1, forward strand.
TAATCGGACTACACCAAAGCGCCCACGCACCCAGCGGGCACGAACAGCGAGCTGCCACCGCAACCCCAAAGCGTACGAAGCCTAACAATGCCCAGAAGGAACCGCCTACAGCTCCGGGAGCACTGCCTAGCAACAATAAGCAATGGGCAGCGCTAGCGGCGGCAGCAGCAGCGAACAGCCCCAGCGAGTGGCAGCTAGTTAACCGAAACAAGAAGCCAGCGGCGCCAACCGGCCAGAAGAGAGCCGCTCGACCGTCAGATATGACCCCGGAGAGGTCCCCGAGCAAGGAAGACCGCAGGCAGCAGGCTCATCTTTGATTGATTGATTGATTGATTGATTGATTGATTGATTGATTGATTGATTGATTGATTCAACTCGCATGTAAGCCTACTTGTGGCCGGCGGAGCTATCTAATTGGGCAGGAGCCGGCTGCCATTACAAAGAAAGAGACGTGCGGAGCAGTCGGCATTAGCCACAGCAAGCCACCGAGGCGCAGCCGCAACGCGCAGCGTCACGTGCCCCAGCAGCCGCCACGGCAGCGGCGCGGAAAACTCTGCACGGAATCCCAACGCGTACAAATCGTCTAAAACAACAAAACAGAACGCCCATAAACAAACAAAAGAAACGTGCATACGCACCTGAGCCTTAGCGAGAGGGGAATGGAACGCTGTCAACTAACTAGCGAGCTAATACAGAATAGGAAATACACGTACGTCAACGCACGCGAACGAACGTAGCGACGCCGCGCTGGGATGAGAAAAGGGAATAACGAACGGGGTGGCTCAGGGTCTTCAGTGGTGACGTATCAGGTGGCCTACGTGCCCGAGGGCACGTCGACGTCGTTGATCAACGTGTAGGAGGTAAGCGCGTCACTGAGAGCGCTGGACTGGGGGGATTCGTGCATGACGGAACTGCGGGAGCAGCTTTGTTCGTAGCATGAATCCGATGCTCTTTTTGACCCACGTAGGCTCGCTCAGGAGCCTGCGGTGGTCGATCTCGCGGCCTTCATTCCAAAGGGTCTCGTTACGTAGCTGTGTGTGGAGAGGGCACTGCGTCAGTACGTGCGCCGGATCCTGCACGCCGAAGCCACATGGGCAAGCGGCCGAATCGACGACGTTGACGCCCGCAAGGAAGCTCCGGAGAGCTACCTTCCCTGTTTGAAGCTGAATCAACGCAGAGCTCCAAGCGCGCTCCATGCCTTGATACAGCGTGGTCTTTACCGGAGCTGTAAGGATTCGGTAAAGGTGCCGACCGTGCTCAGCTTCCTTCCACTCATCCTTCCACTGCTGCGCGTACGTGGCACGCAGGCGCTGACGGCATACGGCAACGAGCACGACCCTACGGTGGAAGAACAACGGGTTGTAGGTCATGCGTGCGGCGTGCGGCGTAGCCTGGTTGGGCTGATTGATCCGGGCTATATAAAGCTCGCTGCGCGTACGCCGTGCGGCGTCAACTGCGGCCAGCTTCGCTAGGCGGTCTGCTGTCTCATTTCCTGGCACGCCCTCGTGGCCAGGAATCCACTGTAAATGTAGCCTCCAGCCTGCGCTGTGCAGACGGTCAAAACGTGACACAATCTGACGTAGCAGGTATTGGCCTGATGAGCGCCGCGGCGCGCTGCAGGCATGAATTGCAGCCTGGTTATCTGTGTAAATCGTAGCTTCGCGTGAGGATTCCTTGGAGTCGTGGCGGTCAAGGATCGCCAATGCGCGGTTGACCCCCTCCAGCTCACCAACGTAGACTGTATGCGTTTCTGTAGAACCAACTGGCTCCCACGCGTCACCCAGCTGGGGTGAGTGCGCTGCACCCCCGATTCCACCGTCAAATCCACTTCCATCGGTAAAGAACTGTATTCCCGTAGGCGTGGCTTCGTTGTATGCAGCGATCGCGTCCTCTCGGCTTCCCGCAATGGTCGATTCCGGTGGACTCCACCACGGCGGCACAATGAAGGGTCGGATCGTCTCAATACGGTCGCAAATCCCGCGGCCAAGCTTCCAATCAATTGAGGCTTCCAGACGTCGCAGTGGCGACGTAAAGTGGCTGTTTTGATGCGTGTTATCGTCGCGTATTCGGTGTAAATGCCACTTCAACGGCGATGTCATGATCCGTAGGCATGATTCTTCAGCGAGCCGAGCCATCGTGTGCTCCGCGGGAGCCACGTTGAGGCAGATTTCCAATGCTTGGCGCGACGTGCGCCTGAAAGCACCAGAAATCCTATGCAGCGCCTGGTATTGGATAGATCGTGCGGCTGCGTCGGCTAGATTCTGCACCCGCTTGAAGCCATGCCCACCTCTCACGTACCACGTAGAGCACGCGTACATGATTTGTGGGATTAGCACTGCGGTGTAAATGCGTCGTAGGTAGTATAGCGGTGTGCCCCACGCCGAGCCCGCGATTGAGGATAATCCTGCGATTAATCCTGCGGCACGCTTCCGCATATTGCGCACCTGAATCTCCCCCGTGAGATTCACGTCAAGCTGGACCCCGAGATAGCGGATCGAGTCCACCGGCTTGATTTCCACGCCGCGGATCACCAGCGGCACGTCAAGCCGGCCACGTGGCTTGGGCACGCTCTGGTGCTTGCGCCAGAAGTGAGCCAGTTGGTATTTGTTAGGTGCGAATTTGGAAGCATGCGTTCTCTCCCAGTGCTCTGCAATCTGGTGCGCCTCGGAGAGCGTGCGGCAGTTCGCGGCAGCGGAGTTCCCCCACGTTAGTATAAACACGTCGTCAATATACCCAATTACCAATACATTTGGGAAGCGTGCATGGATCTGCTCAATAAGGTCGGCATTGAAGAAAAGGAAGAGGATTGGCGAGAGCGGTGAACCCTGGGGAATCCCTGTCCCAATTAAGAAATCCCCCATTTTACCCTCCATGAGTATAATTGATGTGCGGCGGTTTGCCAAGAAGCCCGCTATCCAATTGACATACGCGGCGGGTACGCGGCGCTTGCGTAAATCGTGGATAACGCGTGCATGATTAACATTGTCGAACGCTCCGGAGCCGTCCAGCGCGAGGCCTGAGGCCACACGATTTCCGTCGTCCCAAGCTTGGTGGATCTGCTCTAGTAGAAGGTGCACGGCGTGCTCGGGAGAGCGACCGCGACGACCCCCAATATGGAAATCTGGCAACAGTTGGTACTGTTCCACAAGATAGCTAAGCCGCGTGGCTAGAATCGCTTCTAGCGCCTTCCCAATCGTGCTAAGTAGCGCGATTGGTCGGTACGACTTGGGATCAGTGTAATCGGATTTGCCTGGCTTCCGGATCACAACCGTGTTGGAGCTGCGGAAGTGGCTAGGGCAGTAGCCCTGTGCCAAGCACGCGTTGAACAGATTCAGCAAGTAGGATTCGATCATAGGGAGGATGCGTTGTAGTACTAGATTCGGAATACCGTCAGGTCCAGGCGCCTTGTTCGGCTTGGTGTGACGTATCGCCTCACGTAGCTCGTGAATCGTGATTGGTGGGCATTCCAGCGGCTTGGGGTAGCGGAATCGGTTGAGATCTGATAAATCAGCCTCCGGGGGACTCTGGGTGAAGGACTCTGCGGAATAGAGCTGCTTTATCGGCTGGGTCAGTGTAATACACCCCGTCTCGTCGCAGCGTGGGCGTGAACGTAGCCCACGGCGTGCCCCGGTTACGCATCCACCTGGCAACGCGCCAGAAGCCGTCAATCGACTCTGTGGCTTCCTCGATGCGTGAGCGGTGCAGATCTTGTGCTAATTGATTAGATTGACACTTCATCTGGATTTTGGCCTCTTTGTACGCGTCCCACGCCTCTGGGGTGTTGACGTGTTTGGTGTGACGATGACGCCGGTTGACCTCGTGCTTGAGTTCCGCCATCTCCGGGGTATACCCCGGCCGTGAGAAGCTCGTGATCTTCTTGATAGGAGTGGCTAGTTCCGCAGCGTCTGTGATCGCGGTGACCAGCGCGTCGACTGCGGCGTCAATAGAATCCTGATCTGTGAGTGGCTGCGGGCACCAGCTGTGGGTCTCCATGAGCTTGAGAAAGAGCTCCCAATCTGTCGCGTCCCACTGCTTACGATGAACCACGGCAGCGCGCGGCATCGTGAGGCTGAACTCGGTGTGGATTGGGATGTGGTCTGCGCCATACCACCACTCGCGGCGGTCAACGCAGCGCGTCAGTCGCTCAGCGAGGCCGTGAGAGGCCCAAACGAGGTCAATTGTCGTGCGGGATTCCCGCGTCTCGTACGTGACTGTGCCCGGAGGCAGCAGCTGCTCGAGCCCGCGTGAGTCCACGATGTCAATAAGATTTGTGGCTTCTTCGTCGATATTTCCATACTCGGAGCCTGCCCACAGCAGGTGGTGCAGACTGCCGTTCTGCAAGAGCGCGGCATCCAGCGCGCCAAGCAACGGCTCGTCGTCGCTGCCGAGGCCAGGATTGTAAGCGTTGTGAACATGGATTACACCGTAATCCAATTGAAGCGTCAATGTGCTTAGATCACGAGTGTGGTGCTTGATGCGCCGCTTCGTGGGGTCGATTCTTTTATTGACGTAGAAGCATACACGTGGTCGATTCTCGTAATCCGCCTGCGGCGTGGGGCGTAGTAGTACGTGGAACTGGCCTTGTAGAGCCAGCGAGTACGTTGTCAAAGGATCTGTTAGTTTGTTGACGTACGGTTCCTGGATAGCCAGGATGTCGTAGTCGTGCATCTCTTCCTTACCGAATAGATGCATCTGGATCTCGTCGCGCGATTTCCAGCAATTAGCCTGTAAGATTCGTAGTTGATTGGCGTCACTATTTATTGTAGAAGTAGTTAAGCACGGTGTCTGCTATCTTCAAGATTTGTGGTCATTAGCATATCATGGGCATCGAGGCTCAGCTTGTCATTAGACTCGCTGATTACTGGGTGGCGGCTCTTGCCGCGACGAACTATGGGGATAGCCTCAACGCTCGCGGTATCAAGCGTATCAGGTGTATCTGCTGGAAGATCGCCAACAAACTGCGGCTCAGCAGTGGAACAGCGTGTGGTGCGGCGTCGCTTTGGGTCCTCATACACAATCATAGCTGTACTCTTCATGATGTCATCCTGCTTGACTGGTGGCTCTTCCCGTATGGCCTTCTTTGACGAACGCGTAGTCGGCTTTGATGTGGCTTGTGGGTTATCTGGCTCCGCGGCGCGTTTCCTAGCGTTGCTCTTGCTACGGGATGTGGCAGAGCGTTGTCGCTGGGACGACGTTCTCGTTGTGGTGCGTGGGCTGCGTTCCCCAGCTGCAGCGACCGCTTCAGCTGGCGTGGGGTCGTCAATTGATGTGACGCCTGGCGTCATATCCCCTGGTCGGACAACGGAGGGATGGATCGGGGGGCCATGGGTGTGATGTTGGTGTGCGTCGGCAAGACATGTGGCCCGGATTGGGCACTCTCGTGCGTATGTGTAGTGCTTAATATCTAGCTTGTGTGCTGGGTCTTTGATATGTTTATTTTCTTTGATGCAGTTGGCGCACCGAGCGTGCTCTTTGCTGTGTGGAGTCGTGCAAGCCCTAGTCTCATGGGCCTCTGCGCAGTACGTGCAGCAGGCTTGACGCCGGCAGTGACGCGTAATATGCTTATACATCTGGCACCGGTAGCACTGCTGCAGGTTGACTGATTTGTTATAAATCATACACGCATGCTGCTTGCCCTTGATGATAAGCCCACGCCGGATAGCAAGATTGGCGACACGCTCGTCATCAAACATGACAACTAGCTGCGAGGCTGCAAGGTCCTGTTCCTTCATCTTCCGCTCACCCAGGAGCCACCCTATGTATGTGATATTCATCCGCACGGGGAGGTGCGCAAAAACGGCGGCGTTGGTAGTAGTAGTAGTAGTAGTAGTAGTATAATTGATTGACCCGCTAAAGCTGGCTTCGTGACTATCGCCGCTATCCGGGGTTGCGCCAAGCCAGCTGGTGCTAAGAACGTGGCACAGCCACAGTGGCTCGCCGTAGGGGCGCGCCACACGAACGTAACTAGTAGAACAAACGGAACAAACGGAACAAACGAATGCAAACGGTATAAACAAAGCAAATATTGTAAACGGACGGAACAAACAACGCAAACACCCACACGGCTGCGTACGCCCAGCTCGTACATGCTTCTCACTAAGCAGCAGCAGCACGCCCAGCTCGTGCCCTCATCCCCCATTGCCTCCTACAGCTCACCACCGCGAATAGCCTCAGTTCTCCCACCGCGCGCTCATACTAGCTCTGGTCCTTACTGCCCCCGCGGCCGACCTGTGCCTACGGTGACTGCATGATCGTGTATCCGTGTAACCACGTCAGTGCCCTAGTCGTGCGATTCAGCTTCAACAGCTGGTGCTTCGGTATTCCCCAACGCGTCGGGGTCAACAGCGCGATACTGATCCAATACTCCCGTATCGATCATGAATTGAGCGACCGCCACAGCGGCTCCTTTCTCCGCTAGGATTTCCCCAGCTTCCGTTGTACGCCGCAGGCCGCGGTTACGATCCCACATGGTTTGACGATGTTCCACGTACAATTGACACTCAGTGAGGACATGCCTCACAGTTTGACTGCTTAGCTCGCATGGGCAGCGCGGGCTCTCGCGTCGGTTGATTCGCCAGAGGTATTGGTTGAGCGCGACACGCTCCGTGCGTAGTTGTATGAGGATTGACGACGTGGCCTTGCGCAGGCCACCCCAATACCGCATGACTTTCTTGCTTGGTGCTGAGATCAACTTCCTAGTCGGTTTCCCAGCTTTCTCTTTGCTCCACGCCTGTCTCTAGGCATCCTTGATTGATTGGCGTACACGCCGTCTAGCAGCTGACGCAAGCCAGGTCCAATGGCCATCGTGCAAATCGCCTGGAACCACCTGACGACGAGCTCCCATGAGCGCTGCACGCTTTGCCGCACGGTCAGCAGCCTCATTCCCCGCAATTCCTTTGTGACTCGGTATCCAATAAAAGCGCACGTCGATTCCCTCCTATTCGCATTCCACGAGCAAGTCGAGGCTTCGTTGTATGAATAGTTGGCCAGAGGCCATGCGTGGATTGCGCAGCGCCTTGAGTGCGGCTTGGCTGTCAGCGAAGATCGCGATCTGCTGCCATTTGGTCACATTGAGCCCATGGTAGTAGAGCACAGCTCGGAGCGCCAGCTCGATTCCTCGTACTTCCCCCGCGTACACGGTTGACGTTGCTTCGGTTCCAAGGCACTCCGATAGCTGGCGGTTCCTCTCCGGGATCACCATGGCTGCGCCCACGTAGCCCATATACCCACTACCGTCGGTGTAGATGCATACTGGTGGATTTGGTTGCTGGGATATAGAATCGTGAACACGTATGGCTTCCTCGTGCTCGCGGATCTCCACCCTGGGAGGTGCACGCCATGGTTCCCAGACGTATGCCCGTCGGCTCTCCCATTTCCCGGCCAAGGTCTCAGGGGGAGCCAATAGGCATCCGCCCTTCTTCCAGGCGTGCACTTCCATGGGAGTGTAGCCGCCGAGCTCGAGCTCGCGTTCTGGTCTTTTGGTAAGCAGTCCATTTGGCGTAGCGTGGCTGGGTCCTGTGCGAATCCGGATTGCTGTTTCCCGTGAGAGCTGCTCCATCTGGTGTTTGATAGGAAGTAGGTGTACGGCGGCGTTGGCAGAGAGGAGCGTCGTGGTAAAATGGGGCTTCTTAGGATCGATCGTGGTGTCAACTCCACGCACGACTACACCCCATGTGCGGACACGTATGCGTGCGTTCTGGCCAAAGGCACGAATCCAAGAGGATTTACGTGTCAACTGGTCAACGTCATCCACAGAGCTAGCGAGGAGCGCGGTATCGCTGCTGGGAAGGATGTGTGCGGCGGCGAATCGGTGGTGGGCAATTGTGGTATCCTGTGTGGACTGTATGGCCTGATTGGCCTTATCAACCACCTGGTCGAGGTGACGGCGTAGTGGATTGATAAAGTCGGGGTTGGTGTGCTCCAGGTAGATCTTGAGGTCTTCCTGGCTCGGGGTTGGGGTCTGCGGCGTGCTGCTGGAGCTGGAGAACGTGCCAGTTGGCACTGCGGAGAGGTGTGAGGGCACCCTTCTGCCCCAGCCTTGCACGTACGATTCTGAGCTTCTTGTTATGTGACTAGCTCCGGCGGGCTTCAGGATACGTGTCCCTGGTGGTGAGGGTTGACAGAGCGTGTTAATGAGGCGGTTAGTGTTGTTTTTGGTGATTAAGGCGTCGCGAGACGCCTGCGAGACCTCCTTTTGAGTCTTTTCCATGAAGTTTTCAACCTTTGCGAGGCGTCGCGTCAGCACCTCGTTGGTGGGCGCGTCGCGTACTCGCTTCGCGAGTTTGCTCAATGAGGACAGCAGCCACATGGAGGTCTCCCTGGGAGCTTGCTTTTTAATGGATGCATGATGCTTTTCAATGATCTCAACGTCTTTGAGTAGCGCAGCTGCAAATGCGCGTAAATCAGGGTCATCGTTGCTCTACAGAACAGGCCACGGAGCACCCTTCTTCTTCGATTTGGACGCCATGCTTCAACCACGAGGATTGACGGCGTGAGAATCGGGAATCAAGTTCAAAATCGAGTCTTCTTTCTCCTAGAGATGCTCCCGAGCAGGCTTACCAACCGGGGAGTGCGTTTTCGAAGGTGCGCGAAGTTTTTTCGATCTTTATATACGTCTCTTTCTTTATAATGGCAGCCGGCTCCTGCCCAATTAGATAGCTCCGCCGGCCACAAGTAGGCTTGCATGCGAGTTGAATCAATCAATCAATCAATCAAATCAATCTAGAGCTAGGAAGAGCTATGTAAAATACAAAATAATTTGATAGGAGAAAGGAGGAAGGATGCAGACTTGTAAAGAAATGTTGCGAAGTCGCATCCAGGGTCCCGTTGGTTGGTTTAAAAACAAAAGTTGGCTTTTACAGTCTCTGCAAAGCACTGCTGACAGTTTTCTCAGGGTTGGTCATCACATAGTCCAATATATGGCTAAAGTCCACGGCGATTTCATCGGTTTGGAAGTCACCAATTCTCTGTCTCCAGCTAACCAGGTTCACTTTCCAGCTGTTATCATCTTCGTCGATCACAAGGGATAGGTCATATACAAAAGGATCCCGTCCGTCAATGTACTCGAATCTTAGGGAAGTCGTTTCCTTTTGCACTTGCTTGGGGTATTTTCTAAGCATAAATAATTTAATTAGCCGTGAAACAACCTGGTTTGTTAAGTAGAGTGACAAAACTTGCCGAAAATTAATCATTGTGTTAAATAACGCTTGATCTAAACCAAGCTCTTGCTCAATGTCTTTGATCTCGCAAAATTTCCGAGCAGAACTTTGGATAGCGTCATGGCGTAAATCAGTCAACAAATTCCGCAGCAACAGTTCATCTGGCAGTTCTTTCCGGCAAATCAGCATCGAGAGCAATGGTCCTATGATTTCATCAACTCCTTCGATTTCCAGATCTCTGCCAGACACTAGATACCCAAATAACATTTCATTGCAGGGGTGTGAGTGAAGTTTCAGCACCAGTGCCCACACCGTATGGATCAGATTAGCTACTGTGACGCCTTGCTGACGGCAAAAACTTGAGATTTCAACTGCACCAGGCATCGTGACTGGGGTATAAACTAGCTCCATATGTTGGTCAGAAGGCTTGGAAGGTAAACGTGGTATATGGCATGGAGAAGCATTTGCACAGTAATCTCGCCAATAAATCCCATCTTGCTTTGCTTGATACCAGATATGTTTCAAGTATTCCGGGAACTGCGGCGCATGTTTCGATTGCAGATGACCGTCGTAGGCAAGCCCAAGTTCACGGAATAGTGTTCCCAGACTGACCGCATCTATGATGGCATGAGATATAACGAGCTTCAAGGCTGCTTTGCCATCACTTGTTCTTTGGACGGTCAATCTATAGGGAATTTCTCCTGCAACCCACACCGGACTTGGTTGGATTGACGCATCAATGACCAGACTACAAGTTTCTGACTGCAATTCCTCGTTAATAGTCGGCACTGCTGTGTCGGATATTTGCTGGACATATTTTCCCCTATCATCTGAAGAGTCCATAAAAATGGTTCTCAGAGCACTATGTCTCAGTACGACTTGAGACCAAGCGTCCCTGAGGCGTTTGATGTCCAATTCCCCTGCATAGTGGATCTGGAAAACCATTTCCACATTATAGAAACCTTCTGCATGCTTTTCAATCATTGCCTGCTGCAAAGGTGTACAGGGGTATGTATCCTTGCTAAACATGCCATCGACATCATTCACACCGTCAGTCTCTTTTGCGATGATCTCCTCTGCTAGGTTCCTGTTTATCGGGCTACTGCCATTTATAAACTGCCCATTGCTTTTCCCTTGAAGGTTACTAGCGATATGGGATATGCCCTTTGCAAGTAGCAACTCCTGGATACCAATGTCCAATGACTGCTTGCGACACTCTTTAATTACACGAATCGCAGATACCTGTACCTTTTTAGCAACAGCTGGGATGAAAAGAAGAAAAACTTACCGAATCACCGCCATAACTAAAAAATGACTTATTCGGAACAATAAAATGTTGCGGGATGCCAAGGGCACTGCTCCATATTTGTGCGAGGGCCATTTCAACTCCATCACGGAGTTTCGGCTCCTCGTCGTTACCGTTGGTATATGCAGGATATGCATCAAGCAAATCTTGCTTGGTCAGATTCCCAACCCACTCCTGTACTGTCTTGCGATTCATTTTGCCAGAAGACAATAGAGGGATCTCATTGACGCAAATCCATATGTTAGGAATGGCGTAGGATGGGAGATGTTCTTCTAGCTTAGCCTTGATATGGTTGATGTGTTGTCGAGCCTCTTCGGAAGTTTTCATTGTGAGAGGTGGTGAACTGGATTGATGATCCTTACCAGTTAAAGAAAACACTGCTGCGAGTTGATTGGAACCAGTGGGAGTAAGTCTACCCCGTGAGAGAAGGGCAACAGCGTGTTTCACTCCTGCAGCACTTTGAATCCAGTGTTCCACGTCTTCGACTTCGATCCGTAGACCTCTGACCTTGACTTGAAGGTCTTTCCGCGCCACATACTCTAGGTTGCCGTCATGATCGTATCGTACCAGGTCTCCCGTCTTGTATAATCTGGTATCAGCGTGGATAGGACCCCCCAGGAGAGCCCGTGACCACGCAGGGGAATCAATGAAGACAGCTTGTGTGCGAGATGTGTCATTCAGATATCCAGATGCCAGAATTGGTCCATGCACGAGCATTTCCCCAACAATCCCAATTGGAGCCAGTTTACCATGGTCCTCCGGGTCAACGACAAAGACATTACATCCAATAGGCCTGCCGATTTTATTTGCTGAATCAGGCGTGTCGATATCTCGAGTCACACAAAACACGCATGCTTCTGTTGGGCCATATCCATTCATAATCCGGGTATTACTGTCTTTCCAACGGGCTACATCTCCACTACCGACCTCCTCACCACCGAGCACAAGAGTTCTTAAGGTGGGCACATCGGAGGCATCGAGAAGTCTTGCGACGCTTGGAGTCAAGAAAGCCCAGTTTGCATCTAGAACACGAATCTCTTCCGTGAGATTGTTTAGACGGCCCCAGGATGACGGAACGCAGACTGTACCTCCGAAAGCTAGAGTCGTGAATATCTCAGCAATGCTCACATCGAATGTGTAAGAACAGAACTGTAGCGCGCGAGTATTCCGTTCAAAGCCCATGGCTTTCCCATGGGCGTTAATAGATGAAGATACTGCGCGATGTGGGACAACGACACCCTTAGGAATGCCTGTGCTTCCCGATGTAAAGATGGCGTAAGCTGGGTCAGTAGTAACGCCGCGACTTGTTGTGCCATTTAGGTCTGTCTCCATCTCGTTCGGAGGTGCAATATTGTTGACGGAATCTTGGTCTACAACACGGGTCTTATCTGTATCTAAAATGGGAAGATACTCAGCTGAAGATAGAATGATTGAAGCATTTATTGTAGTCAAGATCAGATTGCGACGGCTGGTGGGAGACTCTGGGTCCACGGGCACGAAGGCCGCGCCGCTCTTGAGCACGGCAAGCATGGCCACAATTGCCCAGATGTCCTTGTCAAAGAACAGTGGGATGAACATCCCTGGGCCTGCACCAGCCCTGGTCAAGTCGTGTGCGAGTCTGCTCGAGAAGTTGTGCAGTTGTTTGTAAGTCAGCGCTTCGCCCCACGAAGAAGTGACCGAGATCTTTTCGGGATAGTCATCGGCTGCTCTGAAGACATGATCATACAGAAGAGAGTCCACTAGTTCTGGAGGTCTATTGTCGGAAATTTGCTTCTGCAGTTCCGATATATCGTTGGGGCTGATGCTGTCTATGCTACCCAGGAGAGTTGAAGCATCCAATGATGATATCTGGACAAGGATGTGCTCAAAAAGACGCATGATTCGTATTGCCTCGATCTGGTGAATACGAGATTCATCAAATGTCACAAGTACGTCAACGGCGTCATTATCATCACTGAAAGAGCACTGGTTCACTAAAGGGTAAGTGAAGAACCTCGATGTATCACCCTGACTCTCAGACACCCAGATTCTGGAATAGTCCGCATTCTCCGTTTTGGGTTGGAGAACCAGTAGGTTCTGGAAGTTGCAAGCATTAGGAGATATACCCCGGATAGTATGTAGCCCGGTATGTCTTAATTAATATTAGTATTTGGTATACGGAAGTGGGCAGGAAGATTACTCACTCATAGTCAATCATGTCTACTGACTGGCTTTGAACACTATGAAGGAAGTCATCAAGCCGTGCTTTGGTGTTTACTTGTACTCGGACGGGGACCGTAGTAAGCGTAGGCCCAATGAGGTTTTCAATTCCAACAATCGCAACATTTCTTCCGGCCAAAGTCGCTCCGAAAACAACATCTTGGTTTCGGGTATAGCAATTTAAGACCAATGCCCATGCAGCACGGAGCATCGTCGATTTAAGAATTCCCGGATTCATCGGCTGGCGGATCGACAACGAGCATTCGACTTGGGATTGGTTTCCCAGCTTCTCACCGGGAAGTAGTTGGGCAGGGAAATGAACGATATCGGCGTCCTCAAATTGCTTCGTCCAATACTCCCTTAATTTAGATGGGCGGTTGCGCATATTATGTTGGATAAACATGTTAAACGACGTATGGGTTGTGCTGGTGAAGGCCGCATAATAGGTGTCATAAACCTTCTGCAAAAGTAAAGGAATTGACCAGCCATCATATAGAGCATGATGAATAGTCAATATGAAGTATTTCTTGGAGGTTTCAATATCCTGAACAATAGAAAACCGGCATAGATGATCACCTAGCCCCATGGCTGGGTTTTTGTTTTCGGCTATGAACCTCGCCAAATTTGTGGCATGTTGCCATTCAATCTCCTCAGACACCACCACTTGATACGCCTCCTGTGTGCCCGTCGGTTGGAAGATCCTTGTACGTAGAATTTCCTCCTCTTGGTATACTTTTGCCCATGAATCGCAGAACTTTTGAGTATCGACACCGTGTGCTAGCTCGTATACTGTCGTAGATATATACGCTCCCGGCTCAGTAATAGAAAGCACCACTAATCCTTCCTGCAGAGGAGTTGCTGGGTAAATATCTAGGATACTGTCTAGGGATAAATCGCAAACCTCAGCAGCTTCTTCAATGATTGAGCTCTGCCATAAAGATAACGCCTCATCCGTGTATCCATTTCTCTCGATCAATGAGAATGGGGCAATTGATGAAGTCGGTTTGTCAATATTAGATACCACGATGGCTGCTTCAGCCATGTCCTTAAATCTAGGATACTGAAATATGTCTTTAACAGTAAGGCGTAATCCTCTCTCACGGCAGTATCGGGCAAGCTTCAGGCTCAGAAGCGAATTCCCACCATAAGTTTTCACGAATTCCGCATCATGGTTGATGGTTCTTTTGTTTGAGATTCCTAAGATATCAGCCCAGGCGTCTGCTAAAATATCTTGCACATATTTTGCTGGGTGCACAGCTATATTAGGTTTGTTCAAAGAATTGTGGGCTTTTGAAGTATGACGATGCCTTTCTGTCGGAGATTTCACAACTGATTGATATATGTCGAAATTATCGTTCGGTAGATAATCACCAGAAAGTACAGAAGATATAAGACGTGTGTCCTCCTCTAAACACATTGTATGGATAAAGCGTTCAAAGATGTAAGCTAGCGAGGCTACTTCTCCTTCGCTTATAGCAGCACTGTCATAGCTAAATGCAGCGTTCACATAATTGGTGTTGGTAAAAAGTAGAACCATCAAGCAATGACTATTAAATCGCCCATACCCACCAGTTGAGTCATCAAATTTGAATAGCCGTTCATAGCTTGTATCATCTGGCGTCTGGACGAGGAGAGTAGTCTGGAACTGACAAGCTGCATTACATTCCGAACTATACCCTGAAATCCTCTGCATGCCCGTGTGTTCAAAGGGGATTGTATCTACAACAGATGTTTGCGTCTGCTCGAGATACTGCGCCACCGTGTGATTTGAGCTGCTGATAGGTCGTGTTGGAAGAGTCACGAATGTCGGCCCAATCACATTTTCGATATTAGATACAGGCGCAGTGCGACCAGTCAGCGTTACCCCCATTGACACATCCCATGTTCCGGCTATTTTGACGAGAGAAAGAGAAAGAGCGGCACGGAGAATATTCGCAGTGGTTATATTAGATCCCAGTTTTCGAATGAACTGGATATGCTTATTGTACACAGAGCCGGGCTGCGGGCGGTAGCTAGGATCTGGCAATGAGGGATATGCCACCAACTTTCTAGTAGAAAATTCCTGTTTCCAGAACTCAGCAGCCGAGATCTCATCCACGTTTCCAACATATTGTATGAAACGATTAAAACGTCCAATCTCTTGGCTTGGAGAAACCCCATAGTAGGCCTGAGTTACAGTGTTAAGAAGCGTAGGGACAGACTCTCCGTCGAAGAGGGCGTGATGGATTGTCCAGACTATCTTGGTTGGTGTGACGATGTTACCGGTGTCGTCTGTGATTGAGGGAAAGACGGCATACCGTACTAAGGGGCTTCCAAAGCCTAGGTCACTTTCAATATCTTCTTGAAGATATTGATTGAGGTCAGTGTGAATCTGCCAATTGATCGCGCCTTTCGTCACCACCTGGAACGACCCAGAGCCACTTTCTATGAATCTGGTGCGAAGTGTCGGGACGACATTGGCAACCGTCTCCCATGCTTGACAAATTTTATCAAGATCAGTATCTGGGTTCAGTGTCAAAATGAATTGACCCACGTAGTCACCGTCCCGCATGAGTGATAGTGCCCACAACCCTTGCTGCTGCGGTGCAAGTGGATATATATCCTCAATCTCCTCTCCTGGCAGACCACATTGTGCAATGGAGTCAGAAAGTACCGAATCCTTAATAGCGTCTCCAACCAGACTCAACGGTGGAATGATCATTTCAGCGGCACTTACACGGGAGACAATCTGAGAGACGCTGCGTATAGTGGGAGCACGGAAGACATCCGCGTAAGAAATCGAAATACCCTGACTTCTGGCGGCAGCAGTGACTTTCAAGATAGTAACAGAAGAGCCACCCAAGGCAAAGAAATTATCGTCTGGGCCGATTTGATATGGTTCCAGAAACAAAGCGTTAGCCCACAATTTCTGGAGGTCTGTCTCCAGTTGATTCAGGCCGTGAGGAACAACTGCGGGATCTTTGGCCTGGAGAAGACCAACCAGTTCACTTCGAGTCAAACTCGACACCATCTGCCGTAGTTTGGCACGGTCTAATTTTCGAGATGAATTGTAAGGCATCTCGTTAACTGGTATGTACACACGCGGAACCATAAACGGGGGCAATGTTCCTGCCAATTGAATCTGCGCATGTTCTTTTAGTTCTTGGAGGCTTTGGCCAAAGCTCTTTGGAACACAAAAAAACGCAACAAGCATTGCCTCCTCATTCTCTCCAGCGGGTCGGATTACATCTGCAGATGCCAGGACTCCCTCTGGGAGACAGCGTCGGAGCGCTGTTTCCACCTCTTCAAGTTCCATACGCTGCCCGTGCAGCTTGACCATTGTATCCTTTCGACCGATGTACGTCATGCTTCCACCTGGGATATAACGAACCAGATCACCCGTTTTATACATTTTCAAAGCAGGCCCAATGTCAGCATTTAAACGCCACTTGGGGGGTGAAATGAGAGACTCGTCCGTCTTTTCTTGGTTTTTGAGATAAGCGCGGAACAAACTACTGCCTTCTAACAGTAGCTCTCCAATAGCTCCAATAGGCATCAAGCGTGTATGATCATTCTGGTCCACAATCCATGCGCGCATGTTGATCGGCTTTCCAATAGAGATAATACTTGACTGGCCTAGCTGCGGTTCCAAAAACCAAGTAATGGATTCCGCCGGTCCGTATGCGTTGAGTACTCGGACTTTGTCCACCCAATCCCGGACATCGTCCACAGTGACTGCCTCTCCGCCTAGAATCAGTTGCTTTAGACTGGGTACGTTGTAATTACGAAAGAAACGGGCAAAAGACGGAGTAAAATAAGCCCAGTCCACGTTCATGCGAGTCATGCATTCTTCAACGTCATTGAGCCGTTCCTCCTCAGAAGGGATGCAAACGAGACCGCCGTGAATTAGTGGAGAGAATGTTTCTGTAATGCTAACATCGAATGTGTAAGCAGCCCACTGGAACAGTCGGATATCACTTCGATTAATTCGTTGGACTGGAGCGTTTTCAAGAAGACCACTGCATACAGAGGTATGGCTGTGGATAATTGCCTTGGGATTTCCCGTCGTTCCCGATGTGAATGCAATAACACAAGCATCTGAGGGTTTAACAATTGACGGCGGGCGCGTCGTTGGTGTTTCTAGATTAAGCACAAAGTCTGCATCGACAATGAAAGCGGGACATTTCTGGATTTGATCAAAATGGGTTTTAGAGCAGAGAGCAATTCTCCCGTCGACCAGCTCTGTCATGTAATCCCGTCGGATTTGAGGATGTGCAGGATCAAGACAGCAGTATGCAGCACCTGTCTTCAATACCGCAAGCATAGCTACGACTGCCCAGATAGATTTATCAAAGCACAATGGAACGACATATTCAGGTCCTACATCATAGGTATTCACCAGATGATGCGCTAGTTGAGAAGAGAGCTGGTCCAGTTCGGAATAGGAGAGCTGCCCATCCCATGATAAGAGAGCTTGGGAGTTCGGGTTGTGAGTGACTGACTTCTCGATGAGTAAATGGAGACAATCTTCTGTAACCGTGGGGGCGGTGGAATTCCACTCAAAGATTCTCGTGGCGTCATGGGAATTGAGGAAATCAATATCGCCAATTTTCTGGTGGCTATCGGTTGACAGGATGCTTTGAAAAGCCTGTTGGAATGCTCGCACAACATCCTCTATCTCTCGCATTTCTGCGGTAGATGCGTTATAGAGCATACTGATGTCCAAAGAAGACTGCGCCAAATGCACATGAATCTCGATATCGAACTACTTCAATTAGTCGTAATTAACATTGCCCAGATAGGAAGGACATACATCTCGGCAAAGATGATTTTCGAGCACAGTAGAATCTTCAGTTGTCGTACCATGAGATATTTTCAATCTGCTCCACACCTTTCTAAGTGAAGCATCTACACCCTCCAACCCGGAACGGAGCAAAATAGTCTCATGCGAGCCATGACTTTGGAGAGTTGACATGACCCGAGATTCTTTGGTCAACTCCGGGAGAAAACTGACGAGAGTTTGAATATCTTCATCGACACCCTTCTCCTCATACAAAAAGTCGGAAGTATCAAAATAGCAATTCTGAATCAATGCCCAGGTGAGCTGGAAAATTGTGCTGGGGGAAACAGCATGGCGATCACAAAACTGTTGCAATGCCGCCACAGAGGAACTAGGGACTTCCACTGAGAACATTGTGTGAGAAACTTTTGATTCTATAGAGATGCACTATGAGATGGTAATACTGCCCGCCCACATATAAATACATGCATACGTGCGATTCAAACTGCATACAATGAACGGCTAATTGATTTCCACCCACGTTGTTTTTAATTGCATAGATAAGGTGTGATGATACCGTGGCAATTGCAGCCGATCACTTTATGCATGCATGCACCGCCAAGGTTGGCTTGCTGAGGCGCCCGGGGCTGATTTTCCGCCTTGGGCAAGATTGAGCGCATTCACACATCCCTGTCCTAAGCGTGGCAAGTTTCATTTGGCCGCCCCGTATACCCCTGTTGCCTACCTTGCATTCAATTAATCAAAAAATCGATTTCTCGAAAAACGCCATTCCTTGGTGGGATTACTCGGGTTATGCTAGTTGGTCGGTCTTTCCGATGGTTTCGCGCGGGAACAAAGAGCAAAGAACAAAGGGAGTCTGATGGACTGAAATTTCTTGTCCTTTTTTTTCTCTTCCTCTTCCTCTTCCTTCTCTTTTTCCTCGCACCACTGTTACCATGGCCACAGAGAACAAGTCTCCCCAGCTAACATTGCTGGAGAGAGATGTTGGGGGAACTTCAGATGAGTCCGAACTATCATCTCAACCGCTAAATATCGATGAAGTAGACCCAGAGAAAAATGCGGAATCGGGCAAGGATGCATCTACAACCACAACACCGACACCGGAGATGCAGGGGAAGCTCGATCGGAAACAACTCGTCGTTATGTGCATTGCTCTGGCGCTCGCAATTTTTCTCATCTCCATCGACGAAACGGTGATTGTTACGGCGATTCCTCGCATTACAGATGAGTTTGACAGTATCCAGGACACGGGATGGTATGGATCCGCCTATTTGTTGACAATGTGCTGCTTCCAGCTGCATTACGGCAAGTTCTATAAAGACTACTCAACCAAATGGGTGTTTCTGATTTCAATCGGTATTTTTGAACTGGGGTCGCTGCTTTGCGGAGTGAGTCCCAATTCAGGCGTATTGATATTTGGTCGCGCCGTTGCGGGAGGAGGTGCCTGCGGTATAATCAGCGGTGTCCTCATTCTTATTGCAAAGAACGTACCGTTAACAGAGCGGCCGCTATACACGGCAGGAGTCAGCTCTATCCGAATTATTGCCGGTGTTGGTGGCCCGTTGCTCGGCGGTGCCCTAACCGATAGCATTGGGTGGCGATGGTAAGTAAATTTTGTGACTTGCCTGTTACAAACTCATACTGATCGCCGTCCTGTAGGTGCTTTTACATTAACCTCCCATTTGGCGCTGCTGTGGCCGTCATTTGCTTCTTCTTATATCGCCCACCACCAGAGAACCACGACAAAGTCTCCGCTAGGGAGCGCGTAAAAAGACTAGATCCTGTGGGACTGATCTTGTTCGTTGGATCCATGGTTTGCCTTATTTTAGCCCTTCAATTCGGAGGTGTATCAGGCACTTGGAATGAACCTCGCATCATTGTTCTCTTCACATTGTTTGGTGTTTTGTTCCTCGCATTTGCCGGATACGAGACTTGGCTAGGAGAGAGTGCTACGCTCCCACCTCGTATTGCAAAGAATCGTACTGTTATGGCAGCGTCTCTCTTTGTGCTATGCATTGATGCGCCGTATTACGCTATTGCCTACTATGTGAGATTGGTCCCACTAGTGTCGCCAAAGAAGCGCATGCTAATTCAAATTTTGACAGTTGCCCACTTACTTCCAAGCGGTACTCGGCGTTTCCGCTTTGCAGTCTGGTATTCGATCTATCCCTCAGCTAGTTGGCGCACTCATTTTCTCTCTATGCTCGGGCCTCTACGTCCGCAAATACAAATTCTTCGCCCCGGTTGTAATTGCTTCCAGCATCATCACCTCAATAGCTTGCGGGCTCCTTTCCTTACTTACCCCCGATTCTGACGCTGGCCAGTGGATCGGCTTCCAATTGCTGGTTGGCATTGGAATAGGGCTAGGCATGCAACAGGCTGCCGTTATTGTCCAGCAGACGCTAACCCAAGAAGATATCCCTTTGGGTATTGCCTCGGTGACATTCTTTCAGGCTTCTGGACCAGCCATCATGGTGTCCGCCGCGCAGAGCGTGTTCAACAGACGGCTCTTAGCCCGGCTGAGCGTGGTCATTCCTGGTTTGAGCTACACGGAAGTTGTCAACACGGGAGTCACTGACTTGGTTAATCTGGTGGGTGAAAATCAGCGAGGTCTGGTGGTTGATGCGGTGAATTACGCATTACAATGGGTTTGGTATAGTTGCACGATTATAGCCGTGTTGTCGGTCTTTGGTATTGCAGGGATGGATTGGCGGAAGCTGGATCAATTGCGGCGCAAGAATTAACAATTCTCTGCCGGTATTATGTGATAATTGCAGATATAGAAGGATTATGTATTAATTTGCCTCCTGACAGGTCATCTGGCTTGGCGCGGCTAATGTTGGGATAAGTCTATAAGCAGAGGTAAAGAATGTGTATTGTGCGTTCTACTTAGGAACAGCAGGAAGGATAATAATATTAGTATTAGACTATTAGTATATAATTATTATACAGCTAGGAACTAGGCGGGCGGCGCTGGAGCCAATTAGGGAGCGTACAAGCTAATACGTACGAGTATTACGGAGTAAATACTAGACGCTAAATACATAACCTCCTGTCAGATAGCATATTGCAGATTATTGCTCGTGCAGGTTTCAGATCGCCACCAAGCCTCCGTATTAGCTCAATACGAGAAGGCGGTAAATACCTGGTAACAGCCAGCTACTGACTAGCTCAATACTAATCTCTGAAGTCATGAATTATGCATACATGTGCAGTGTATTGTGCACAGTAGAGCGCCAAGGCTCGGAGCTCAGGGTAACGTTTCCCCTAGTGCCAGAGCCTGGGCCAGATCTTTAAATGCCTTAAATCATTAGGCACTTAAATCTAAGTTGTGTTTATCCTCTAGATTCTATAGGATTTACTATACGGAGTATAAACACTAGATATTGCAGAATAGGCAAATAACTGAGTTACTAAGAAACGATTTGTTTAGGGACTTACTGGAGGCTTAAAACTAAGGATGAATTAGGTTAGACTACA
This sequence comes from Penicillium sp. OUCMDZ-019, assembly GCA_011750695.1. NCBI lineage: Eukaryota > Fungi > Ascomycota > Eurotiomycetes > Eurotiales > Aspergillaceae > Penicillium > Penicillium sp. OUCMDZ-019. Next base: position 21,417 of record WTTZ01000123.1, read on the forward strand.
CTGATGATTAATCCAAAAAAAGGTTTTTGGACCGCCGCAAGGCCCGCAACTAAATCTTGGCCTTAGTCTTAGGGTTACTCGGCGATCTGGAGGCCCCACACGGCTTCCCCCCTGTCCATAGCTAGTTATAGTTAAGTAATATACATGTTCTACCTACAGTATATGACCATAGCGTATCTTTTATCAGTCTCCTCATATGAAGAATACGATGTTACATTGTGGATTTCGTTTAGTCGCGATACTTACTCCAGCAAGGCATCTCCTCGAACTAAGGCTTAGCTCCGTAGCTTGTTGGTCCATATACCTACGGCCTAGACTCTTAGATACGCGATAAGAACAACTGTGCGGATCACAACAAAGACCGAAATTTCAAAATGGGAACTTGGTGCCGAGATGAAATGTAACAATAATAATAAATATATTTCACTGCATCCCACGTATGATTTTAATGTACATTCACCGGAATTCAGAGAATCAAAGCAAGCGCTGAATTCTATTCCCCGCACACTGACCCCAAGATCTTTTGGCATCCAATCAAGGTGGCTTGCCTCTTGCAAGGATCAACATGACTTCAACTACCATGGCTATTTTAGGCTGCGGGACAATGGGAACTGCTATCCTCGACGGCATCCTACGGACAATGGCCATCGCGGTCCCTTCAAATCCTGGAACGCTTCGACCTTCCCGATTTATTGCTTGCGTCAAACGTGCAGAATCTGCGAAAAGACTTGAACGCCACTATGCTCAATTTATTGGCACTTCCTCTCCAGTGCAGATATCCGTTTGGCAGAACCAAACCGCCGAGGCTGTTAAACAGGCTAATGTAATTCTCCTAGCCTGTCAGCCTAGCCAAGCTGCAGCTATCCTGGGCGACCCCTCAGCTCGTGGGCATTTCTCCTCAAAGCTGCTTCTTAACATCTGCGTGGGCTTGTCCGTGCCCCGCATTCAGGAAATGCTCTACGGCAACATAAATGCCAAATTACCACCCAAAGAAAGAGCCTACATTGTGCATGCCATGCCTAACACCGCGTCAACCATCCGTGAATCAGCCACTGTTCTTAGTGGTGAGAGCGGAGGGGATATCCCAGCTGAGCATGAAGTATTGGCACGGTGGATTTTGTCTAGCATAGGCACCATCACATCTGTACCATCACCTCTAATGAATGCGGCTAGTGTTACAGGGGCGTCAACAGTGGCATTCTTTGCCACAGGACTGAAGGGCGTGGTAGATGGGGCCATGAGAATGGGGCTGAGTGAAAAGGATGCAGCTCAATTAGCAGCGCAGGCCATGAAGGGTACGGCTGAAATGGTGTTGAGGGGAGAGAAGCCACAGGAAGTGAGAGATCGCGTTATGACACCCAATGGGTGCACTGCAAAGGGGGTAAGTGTACTTGAACATGGAGAAGTTGAAAAATATTTTGTAGAGGCGATGAAACAAGCTGTAGAGAGGGTGTTTGAGTTGGGTAGAGACTCTTCTAAGTAACTAACTTGATTAAAAAGGTGATGGCTCAAATAAATGCAGTATCATTAACTACATTCTCTGCTAGTAGTTTCAGTATGAGAAATAGTTGTTGTTTCTGTCTCGCCCTCATCGAGGCACAATTATTTTACTCAAGTTTAGATCATGTATGTGACGATGATTAATTGTTACATAAAACTGATAAGCGGACCTGGTTCATCATTCTTTCTCATCAACTTCGCGGGCTTTTCAGTTCGTTTCTTATCTATTCCTAACATGATGAAATACCCTTAATACCACTTTTACAAACACGGTTAATAATTGAAAACTGCTAATATATCCGATCTGAATCAGCAAAGGTTACATTTATTGTATCATTTGAATAGCTGCATGAGCAGTTTAGAGGCCATGTATGCCTCTTTAGCTGTGTTTACCATCTTAATGCAAGTGTCTCAATATTTTATACGGTATCTGCATGCAATCCCCATGCATTGACAGGGGTTTCCCATGTGCTAAGTATCATGGCAAATCCATCATATCATTTATATGGCTGCATAAGTAGTTTGGAGGCCATACATACCTCTTCGGCAGTGTTTACCATCTTGATACAAGTGGCTCAATGTTGTACGCGGACTCTGCATGCAATTATCATGCATTGACAGGGGTTTGCCATGTGCTAAGTATCATAATGCATCCCACATCCCAAATAGTCACTGAAGATATGTAGAAGACTAGGAACTGTGAATTACTCTGCGGGCAATAGACATATTGAACTTGGTTCCTCTCTCAATATAACTTCACTGTCTTAATCTATATGCTTCTCCACCCTGGCATCAAGCCAATAAGCCTGAAAATATGTTCATCAAATATAGATAAGACGAGAGAAAACACATCCCTAGTTATAAAGGATGCCCTAAAATTAATATGATCTAATGAATAGCGCTGAATATAATATGTCATCTACTATTACCACACTTGTTTTGGATATGAATTTTTCGGCTTCATCTACTTCCAATATTCGCGCTAAGGCATGGCGGCACAAAATGGAGTTATTAATACGAGAAAGGCGTGTTTAGATGTTCAATCTGCAATGGAGACAGCCAGTTATGATGCATAACTTCCGCGATAGCATCATGTATAGTGTAAATAGCACCTTCCAACGTTACAATCACATCTCCCTAGTGTCTTCAAAATGAGACTTTGCTTCAAGTGGTAATTCTGTTGTCTGAGGGCTGTCGCCTCGCCCCGCAACTACTCTCAAGGAGAGGCAACTTCAGCGTCTCCACGAGGCTAACAATTCATGTGTCCACCTTTCGGGGTATGAATATAAAATGCCAGCGTGACGGGCGTATTTGTGGTATCTGTCATCATATTTCTCTCTTGTTATCTCCCAGCATAAATCTTGTTGTCTCATTACACGCCAAAATGACTATTTCCAATTTGCCCTTAGTAGACTTCGGTCAGTTTATTCATGGCACTCCAGAGCAGCGTGAGGATGCTGCAAAGGGAGTTGTTTATTCATTCTTGAAGCATGGTTTTGTTCGTCTTAAGAACCATGGCGTATCTAAAGACTTTGTAGAAGAGATTTGGAAATGGGTATGTCCTTGACGCACATTAATGTTTTTGTGTACAGTTTGCTTATGCATCTTAGGACCGTTTGTTCTTCTCCATGTCTGAAGAACAAAAGAAGAAGATATTCCATCCTCCTGGTCCTGATCCGCAACGTGGATGGAGCCGAAAGGGTCTCGAGACGACATCTAAGATCCGTAAGGAAAATGCTGCGAGTGCTCCCAAAGGGAAGGGTGAGCTACTCGATGAGAAGGTACGTGGACTTCCAGGCGTCTAATATTCAAACCACTCATACTGATGCTGTGTGACAGGAGCACTTTGACTGTGGTCCTCCGGGGGACACCGATTTCCCCAACAAATTTCCCAATGAGGACCTTCCAGGGTTCCAAGAATTCATCGAAAGATACTTCCGTCTCGCGCAAGAAGTCTCTTTAAACATCATGCGTGCCTGCGAGGTCGGATTCGGTATGCCTGAAAACGCCCTTGTGGAACGCTGCGAACCTGCTGCCTCTGAGCTTCGTCTTTTGTACTATCCTCCCGTTTCTGTGGAACGCCTCGCAACTGGCACTATCAAGCGAGCCTGGCCGCACACGGACTTTGGCATCATTACCCTTCTTTTCCAAGATGCACTTGGTGGTCTTGAATGCGAGGACCGTTCCAACCCCTTCACCTTTGTGCCAGTGACCCCAACGGATGAAGTTGAAATGGTGGTCAACACTAGCGATACCTTTGAGCGTTGGACGAATGGCATCGTGAAGCCTGGCTTGCACCAGGTCAATGTGCCCCCTCCATTGCAGGACTTAAATGAGGGGTATATTCCTGAGAGATACTCATCTGTTTTCTTCTTCAAGGCACATCGCAATGTGTCGGTAGGGCCGATCGATTACTTTGTTACAGAGAAGCATCCTGCTATTTACCCTGACATTACTGCTTTGGAGTTCCACCGACAACGAACACAGATTCTATACTGAGGCTCTTGTTTAGTATCCAGGGTCTTACATGGTAGCTGATATGTGCTTCATACTTGGGTCTTTATCGTATCTGCATGATACAACCGATTTTTGATGAAATCATTTTCATTATTAAACATCTCATGGCTGCTGCGTGAAAGTATGATACATTGGTATTAGTCTTTGGCAGTCTTTTAATATTATGGATTGATAACTAATGCTGGCTCAAGCCATTTGAAGTGCTCTTTGTATAAAAGAAGTATTGTTATCCTCCGATGCAAAAGATGAAACAGGTAATACACGAGTTAGGAGCATTCTATATGAACCCCCTTAGGCCTGGCGGTAGGGACTAGCTGACAATCACGAGTATACTACGCTGATATCCTAAGACTTTGCTTCTCTTAATACTCTGATTATTGACAGTTGGTCCATATTTGCTATCACTAAGAAAGTAATACACATTAGCATTGAAATGTCATCATTTTAGTTCATAGAAACTTATCTACTCTAGGTACTGTATTGAATCATTTAAATCTACTTTTTTTTCTAAGCTGTAACAGTCGTTACTTCAGGTGCTAATCTACTGATACTACTACTGGGTACAATAAATGAAGAATAATAAGTATGGGAAAGAGAAGAAGAAGATAGCAAGTAACATGCTCCCCTATGCATATAAGGATCCTCTCACTTAATGAGCGGTGCCTACTCAGTGTTGTTGTACTAGTAGTAGTAGTAGTAGTAGTAGTAGTAGTAGCCCAAGGCCTGGTCCTCATTGTAAAAGTCAGAAGCAGGGATACTGATTGCACAATCGATGGTCCTGATTGGCTGTCACTTATTGTACCCATGTGGCGCAGTGAATCAACCATTTTAAACAAACTGATTTTTAACAATTTCTTTGTCTTATTTTCTCCACTTTTCTAGTTCTTTTCCCGTCTTACAAAGAATTTCTGAATAGTGGCTCTCTTCTGAAGCAGTGACTCTTTTCTGGCCTGCTAGATAGCCTCTCTATACAACCATCTGACCCACCCTCTAAATAAATTATAAACAGGAAAATCTTAGCCCGGGGTGGGAAGTAACTCGTCCCTGGATCCCAACATGTCTGCATTGGTTAAAAACTTAAAACAGAAAATAAACAGCCACTGCACGATGACACAATATATGCAGGTGAATCCACATGGTCTTTGTAGATAGAATGTTCTAGTACTAGATGCCCATACTTGAGAAACGGACTCGCTGATAACTGCTTCTGAAATTGACTCAGTCCTTTGAACTGCCCATGTTATTAACCAATCACTATTAGAATATAAGCAGGGATACTGATTACGCAACGATCGTTCCCGTTTGGTGTCATGTCGTCCCCGTTTTGGTGTGTCCCCGTTTTGATATCGTCCCCGTTTTGATGTCGTCCCCGTTTTGATGTCGTCCCTGTTCCCATTTGGTTTCGTTTTGTTCCCGTTTCAACATTTTGATGTCCTTCTGGTTTCCTCCTCTTGCCTTTCTCTTTCAAACCTGAAAAGCTCTAAGCAAGAGATCATCAATAATACGGCTCCAATGCAGTTAGACTATTTTACTGTGCAGCACAGGCCTGTCTTGTGGCATACAGTTTTGTACATAAGTTGCCATATAATTAATATTGCCATCATTAATTTCTATTACGTCAGACATCGCGATCAAGATCATTTCGGCACCAACTAGTGTCACTGACGTTATGAACTGGTGGATACCTCAAGCATCTCCTTTCTTACAGGTGTTTGTTTAAACAAGGTATCCACTATTAGGAGCACTTATTTGTTAAACACTCTGGCTATTCAAAGGGTCTTTAAACGGCTCCAAAAAGAGACCAAAACGTTCTGATTCGGTCTTCTCTAAGCTGATTATTTGTCTGAATGTGTTCAAAGGCCACTGCCTATAAATACGTCCATCTCGCTCCTACAAACCATGGCTTCTGTCTCTCCCAACACCACCGCTGGCTTCTATCGCATTGCATACCATCTCTCGCATATTCATATTCAAAACTAGCATAGAATCTTCTCAAGCTACCATACAATGGATGAACAACTCTCAAGCCAGTCCACTGTGGACGAACAACCCTTGATCCAATCCAATGGCGTGGTAGGAAACAATTCTACTATTCCCATACCCACCATATATTGGCACCCCAGTCAAGTTGAGCGAGCTAACATGTTTTTTCAAGGCGGATCCCAGCTATGACCCTCATGTTCTCATACTAGAAAATTCAATACTTAATGATCGCATTAAAGATCTTGACCACCAATTACGATGCTTCGAGGAACAGAGAACAGCATCGGGCATTATCAACGATAGAATTATCGATCTCATGTCGGAGCTCACCCAAAAAATGACGGAGCTTTTTGAGTGGCAGAAAATCCTCGGGCGAAACATAAATAATGTTTGAAAAGGTAGCAGGAAAAGAGCTAGATTGGTTTTTGGACTGGATTGTCAACCACAATTCAAAGGGGGGGAGGGAAGAAGAAATCGCTGGGAGGATGGGAGGTCAGTGGATGGGGGATGGTCATATGGATACTCAAACCCTAAATTTCCTCTTTTGGTAGTACATATTCGCTCTTTAAGTACAAGGACCGGAAGGCGCGCATTTAATGGAATGGGATGATTAGTAAACATACGAGCAAGGCAGCTACATTATTCACCATTTAGTGGTTTATTTTATGTGTATGTTTCATCGGGCATTATATAAATAAATTACAGGTGAACTTCACAAATATATATAGACGTCATAGGGACCTTGACCCTCCCGAGAACGGCTATACGTAGATCAATTAAGCTTCACAATCCACTATCCATCTCCATTTATCTTAGTCCAGTCTTGCATTGGACACGAGAGAAATAGAGGTGTTCACGATCACGAGTATACAATCAGACTGCCGCGTACATCGCGTCCGCTAGTACCAAACCACGGCATCCTTATCCATTCCCCCTTTCCCCTGCAAGTCCTTCATGGTCTCTTTGATGCGATCGACCAAGGCCTGTCTGTATGCCGGGCCCAGAGGAGGCGTGGGCTTGGTGGTATCGGGGCCGTAGCCAGGGCACGGAGGAGACTCTTCCCGCCGCCTCGCGTAGCTGCTTGACGGCTTGATCATCATATCCTGCGCCCAGAATGACGGCACCCACCCCGCACTCATAGTTCTTGCTGCCTAGTTCACTCTGTGGTGACACTGTCTTATCACCGCGCAGCAGAGCTGGGATTTTCGTCACGGCGGTCTCGGTTTTCTTGATGAAGTGGATGACTGGATATATTAGCAAGCGGCCTGTCATACTGTGGAGTTACAGATACACGAACCTTCAAACTTGGGCTTGAGAGCCGCGATGACTGCGGTTCCTATTTTCTCGGTCTTGCCGCAGAGAATGACAGGGATACGAAGGGCCATCTTGTGTAGTGAGATTATGGCGTAGATCCAATCGACGGAGCTTTGTTTGCAGTGATGAAAGGATAGGTTGAACTTGGTACTCTTTGGTTGATTCAAAGAAGAATATTGTAGGATTGTGATTTGGAGACTTCTTTTTCTTATTTATAAACTACCCCGTGCCTGGGTTACAATCGCAATTTTAACTTCCCAAGCTGAACAAGTGGCTCAGCCTCAGGAGTCAGGATAACCTCAAGAAGCTAATCTTTAAATACCTACGTCAACGTGCCATTGAACGTGGCTGGGGCGTGTAGCCCAACCCAATAAGGCATAATGTGCGACATTACTTACTGAAAGAGGAAATTTTTCTGAGAGCTAGGGTTTGATAAACCCTACCCAGGAAGTATGGATTCAACATTCGATATTATTATATGTTACATGAGCCTATGATGTTCTCAAATTAGATATTTATATACGCTGCTAAACTCTCTACTCTCCGCACTATTCCATCTTCTCGAGTCTAATGCTTGAATTGCTTCAATGTTGCCACTTCCGTTCGATAATCGCATTCATGGTGCGAGAGATGTGCTGTCGAGATTCTACAACCTTTGTGGTAGTTGTATTTGGAAATGACTGTCTTAGCAATGGCATTTCCCGGGTTGAATTACATCAAACTAGCCTTTCCAACCACTCACTTCTTGTAGTGAGGTTAAGCTCAAGTATGAGTCGGAGTATTCTTCTGATGCCTCTGTTGCTGAGCTGGTTTTTCTACCTGGAATGAGCCTGTGGGTTGAACATGAGATATTCAAATCCTTTCTCCAGAAGCTGTTTTTCGAAGAAAAGACCTCGCGCGCCTACGACAACGCTTTGCATCTCTCTTTCTGCGCGGAACGAATTTTTGACCCACCCACCGAAATCAAGCCATATTAGTGGTGCCTAGTATAATTCACTTGTCCACTAAATCTGGTTTCCTGACTACAGTATCATCGCTATCCGGGCAGCAGTACGTGCTATTCAACTCGCATGTAGACTGCTTGTAGCCGGTAGGGCTATCCAATTGAGCGGGATCCGGCAACCATTATATATATATGCGGGAGCAGTGTCTGGAAAAGACGAGACAGATGTACGAACTTATGCAGATTGATCGAGTATGAAGAAGACGATGAAGCTAGCCAGAGAGGATCCAGTGAAGTCAATGTCTTTAATTACTGTAAAATGATACTGGTGGACTCTACACCAATACAATACGCTTCGTTCTAACCATCTGCGATCTGAGTGCAATCTGGACGAAACAACCCCAACCAGGTCGGTTAGATCAGTTGGTTAGATCGTGGTGCTAATATAAATTTGTTACGCCAAGGTATGTTCCAAAAATACAGATGTAAATGAATCTCCCATCACTAACAAGATAATAGGCCATGGGTTCGAGCCCCATACTGACCATGCACTCTTTTTTTGGCTTCTATTTCTCCTTGTAGCTTACATTTTGAATCCGAGGAAGCATCGTCATATCATCCCGGTCGGTTAGATCAGTTGGTTAGATCGTGGTGCTAATATGAATTTGTTACGCCAAGGTAAGACAAAAAACATATATTGAATATGAACTTTATCTAACAAAGTAATAGGCCATGGGTTCGAGCCCCATACTGACCAGTCATTCTTTTTTTAGTTTAGATTTCAAAACTTACGTTTTGAATCCGAGCAAGCCCGATGATCTCAACCAGGTCGGTTAGATCAGTTGGTTAGATCGTGGTGCTAATATGAATATGCTACGCCAAGGTAAGCCAGAAAATATATACATACGTGTTAATATGAACTTTATCTAACAATATAATAGGCCATGGGTTCGAGCCCCATACTGACCATTAATATTTTTTGCTTGTTTTTTCCCCCCAAAAGTCTCCTAGTTGGTGAGCACCATGCTATGCTATATATAACAGTCCTTACCCCGTGTATGATTGACTTGCATGCAATAGGTATAAAATATATTATCCGCACTTAAATAATTCATATTTTTTTAAGATACTTGGCCAGACAGAATAGTTTCGCCCTCTTGAATCAATTTGGTTGATTAGATTAGTTGTTTAGCATGATGTTAGCGGAATGAATGTTGTCGCGAATAGCTTCAAAGTACGGCGAGAGTACTTGATCTCGCTTGCCTGTCGGGTGCTGACTTTCATCGTCCAGGTAATATTCCACTAACTTGGTGGTTAGGCAGAAAACTCCGGTCAGGGTCCTAGTAACAGCCAACGCTCAAATTGACAATCGAGACGCCTGATTTCAAAGCTCGCGCTCGAGTTTATGGACCCCATGAGCAACAAACGCGACTTCAATACGGCAGCAAATACATACATCCCACATGATCCACAAGAACGCCACACAGGGCCTCCGTGGCAAGGAAGCACTTCTTGCAAACCAAACTTCAAGAAAAATGACTACGGTTCGTGCGCCGGATTTCTACGTCGAGTTCATCGGCTCCGCCCGAGAGGGGAATAAGGTTTGGAGATTCGTGAGGGTTTCAGGACGATTGTTAAGGATTCTATTGACTTACCGAGTGGTCGGATGACAGACGACTTTTGTATGCGACTCGTGTGTAGAAGACTGCAAACGGAAGAGATTGCAACATGATCCTCTGACTCCGATAGCGTAACGAGCAGGTATGATTCTACAATACAGTAGTGCTGTTGAGAAAAGGCCATCTGTCACTAAGAAGCAAACTTGAAGAGCCACCAGAAAACCTGTTAGCACCGTGGCGACCGCGCAGAAGGTACATGTGACTGTGTACACATCCGTACAGCCGTCGGCAAACCTGTTCAGGAAATGTTAAGGGGAAGTGCGTCATGCGGGGGGGCGATGAGCTAATTAATAAGCACGGAAAATCCGGGGAAATTGAAGTGGCCCAAATTAGAAACCGAAAATTTTTCTGCCAAGAACGACGCATCACGGGGCGAGGCGCTTAGCGACGTAATTCTCGCACGCTCTTCGACGTTCGTTCGCACGCCTTGCTCTAGACCAAGTGCCTGGGTTCGTACGAGTACGGCCCCTGAGAGCTACGTCAGATGCTGTACAGGGCATGGCCGGGCAGATGCCGCTGATTGGGCCATGTGCGATTGCAGCAAAGTTGCGCCAGAACACACAATACGGCCAGCACAGATGCTACCTAGCAACTGCCTATGAGACAGCATTCAGCACAACTGGACGCGAATGGCATGATTCCATTACCCCCAGAAAACTGCATCATTGGTTGAGCCGCGCAGTTTCTGTTACGTTTTGGATGCCTGGGGCCCGCCCGGCAAAATTTTCAGGGCCCGCCAGGTCAGATGACCGCCGCCCGTGACTGGCGGCGATGGTTCCTGAAAACAAAGGCGCCCACGATGGTGCCATTTGTATATAACTCCTTCCCCTTCCCCTGGTGCGCTGCCTCCTCCCCCGCACACCATCGTCCACAGTCATACCAGCGTCAGTCAACAAGCCTGCTCTGTTCTGCTCTACTCTACTCTGCTCAACTCTGCAATCATCCTCAATGTCTGCTGCATACCACGTCGTTGAGCCGCACCCTTCTGTGCCCAACAACCGCCGTCCAGCCCTGCACACGTCTCGCGGCGGTGCCGGCAATGTCATCTCGCTGCGCCATACCAAAACCACCGACTCTCAGACTGCCACTGGCCCTGCGTCCCTGACCAGGCTGAACTCCACCGCTCCAACCACCTTCAAGTCCGGCCGTGGCGGTGCCGGCAATGTTCACAGCAGCAGTGAACGCGCCATCTTCAGCTTCGATGAAGAACTAGAGCGCGAAATGCGCCGCGAAAAGGAGATTGCCCCTGTCTTCCATGTCGGCCGCGGCGGTGCCGGCAATCTGGTCCTCCACGGTGACAGGTCCCCCAACGTCCTGGAGCGCAGGGAGTCTGGCACCAGCTCTTCCAGCAACGAGTCGTTGGCCGATCGTGCAAAGGACAGAGCGCGCCACAGCCTGGAGCGCACCTGGAGCCGACTCACTGGCCACCAATAGCCTCTCTACTTGCAAAATTCAAAACGCCAAATCTTAATCAACGAGACCATGATCAACACCCAAAAGTTACTGCGATTTCTTGTCTTTTTTCAATTACGGCGCATCGGCATTTCATAACATCCAAATTCTTGAACAACTTAGCGACGTCACAGGAAGGCGATACGACATAACACCAAAAGTTTCTTACTATTCTTTCTTTTTCTTTACTTCTTGTTTGTGTTCTATGACTCTTATGACTCTTTGCAGCGAAGCCTTTTCAATGGACCTTCGTACAGCACTATACCCTTTCGGCTGTGACCGTCTTTTTATGTATGATAGCAAACCATATTCGCTCTCGCGAGAAACCAATCAATAATCACTACTCTTCTTCGATCAAATCCTCAGAGTCATCTGATGTATTGCCATGACTCACAAGTCACAATTTTCCCTCGGCAGTTTCTTCTTCTCACACTGACGCACAGTGGATGTCATCCACTGGAAAATTTTCAGTCTCATTTACTCCAGTGGTAAAATTACTTGTTTCGGCAGGTGGCTCCATCTTTACCGATTTTGGAAAGGCTAAGCCTAGCTGTGGTCGAGCCCGATCGATTTGGCATTCTGGACTCGAGTATGAACATTGAACAGTACAGGCGAAATTATTATCCCGGTATTCATTTTATAAAATAATAATCAGCGACTCGCCGACTAGCAGTTGTTTGTTTTATAAGGCTTGCTTAAGATGCATAGTTATTCGTAGATTCCGCTGCGAGTCATCGAATGTAGCTTATTTGCAAAATCAGTTTTCCACGGATCAAACAAATACCCTCCTGTAACAACCTTCATCAATCGTACTTGCCTCTGGTCAATACTCAATACTATTATACCCATGGTCACCTAGGTACGTTCAACGTTGTAACTTGCATGAGTCGAGTGTCCCATATAGGCTAGCGCGATATGTCCTATTTTGCCGCCTCCCACCGCCTCAATGCAAGCAACCTATCAAAGAAGCTTATCGATTTGCTCCAACATCCATTCGACTTCACATTTCACAGCGACATCGACAACAACGCGCCTCTTTCAGAAAGGCTGTCCGAACTTCGATATATAGACTTTTGTATCTGAGCACGTGCGAATTTAATAGTCGACTAGTTTACGACCTGCTATCGCAAACGGACTCAACGGACTCTTTCTTCGCGCGCGTTTCAAAGCGCAACTCTTGCAAACGACATTGTCAAGATGCCAAAATATAAGTTTTTCCTCTCAGCCCTATATCTTTTGGACATAAAACTGACCTACCTGCACTCTTTTGTAGGACCCCCTCGACATGCTCCGTTATTGTTTCTTGCCTGCCGACAAAGCCGGCAACTTTCACCAGAATAGACACAGACTAATGCGATTCCATTCACAGGCGATTATTGCGATGTCTACCTAACGCACGACTCGATGAGCGTGCGCAAGGCCCACAATTCCGGTCGAAACCACCTTCGCAATGTGGTTGAATATTATCAGCGTGCGTATTCTTCTCTATACGGGTCCTTGCTTTGTACCCTTCTGCTCTCTCTTTCTCTCTATAAAATATTGACAATGTACATCACAGAAATCGGTCACGAAAAAGCACAATCAGTAATTGACTCGATTACGAATTCATACGCTGCCGAAGGACAAGCGAATCCAATGCTACTCCAACAACACCAACACGGTGCTCCAGGGTCGTTTCCGCCGCCACCGTCATCGTTTGGATTGCCCGGTACGTATGCCGTTGGCGTTGCTGTACGGTAGAATGTGTTATAAATACAAATACTAATAAGAGAGTATGCACAGGACGACCTGGTCAAATGCCACCGCCATTCGGTATTCCGCCTCCAGGCGCACCAGGAGGGTTGCCTTGTAAGTTCTCCTTTCCTCTGTATCCCACAAAAAAACCTGAAAGGGAAGAGGAAGAAATGCTCTCGATACCGACGAATTGAACTAACTATAACTACATTAGTACCCGGCGGCCGCGGCATGCCTCCATTCCAACCCCCCTTCCCCATCCCCGGCGCAGCATCGCATTCGAATTCCGGCCCTGGCCAATCCGCTACACCACCATCCCTACCAGCCGGCATGCCTCTTCCACCGGGAGGATTACCTTTCCCGCCCCCCGGCGGTCTACCAGCAAACTTTCCTCTGCCGCCTGGCTTTCCAGGCGCACCCGCAGGAGGCGGCGCTCCTGGTTCAAGCATATCGCCCCCTCCCGGAGGTATGGCCCATTTCGCTCCTCCTGTTCATTCTCTTCCTGGACCTCCTGGGGGTTCGTCATATCCTCCACCGGGTTTTGGGGATAAGCGATGAGATAGGTGTTATTTATAAAACTGAAAAACAAAAGGGAGGAGCAATAAGGAGGAATTTAGTGCGTCGTCATTTGTTACGTGTAAAACAATAATACAATATGAATATGAACACATTAGAATTTTCACACAGAATACTAAACCGCAGTTAAGAAAGTAATAACTGATGCAGAATCAATCATGTATTGAATTGAACTACAAGATGGAATGAATACCGTAAATGAACCCAAAAAGTCGAATTCAATTGAACCAAGCTGAAGCAAACCGACCAAGCACCATGGCCATGCTCGAATTTTTTACATACATACAGAAAAAAAGAAAAGAAAAGCAACGCCAGCCCGATAAACACAATTACAAGGGGAATGAATAAATGACTTCATATCAATCCCAAAAAATGTTGAAGGGAAGAACAGAAACCCATGACCCTGATAACTAGCCAGATCCCGCACATGCTGTGTTCTAATATAGGAAAAAAGAAAAGAAAAGCGAGAAGCAAACGCCTGGTATATATCAGTCGACGAGTGGCTTCTCGTCATAGTAGTGAAAATATTGAAAAGAAAATGAAAGAATTCGGTCCGTGGCAGATGCCAACCGAGGTATGTATGACGGTTGAAATACACAGTAAATTTCAACAAAAGGTTAAAAAGGTATGCAGAAAGAAAACAAAAGGCCAAATATTTTATGACATGTCTTCGTCGTTATAAGCAGACAAATGTATCAATGACTTCAATGGTCGTAGCCTGCGCCTCGTTGCCAAGGACTAGAGTTATGCTGTTGTCTGTAATTCTGCATGGCTAGCGCAGATGCAGGATTGAAGTCTCCCAGTTGTCCTGGGGACCGACTCCGCTCAATATCATTGCCATACGCGTTGGAATCGTATGAAGGTGGTGCATGACTAGGGAACAATGGCACTGAAGGGTCAATAGGAGATGGAGGAGCCTTGCTGACATCATGGTTGTGATGATTGACACTGGCCCCATTTCCGCTCGAAAGCGAGTTGGACTCATCCTCGTAGACCGGGTGGTACGCTGTCGACTTGAGCTCCATTTCTCCACCTCCGCGGGCGGTATTCGCTAAAGCGTCCAACTCTGTGTTCAGTGCCGAGTTGCTCTTGATAAACGATCCGCGATCATCTCTCATTGGCTGGTAGCGCATATCTGGGTTCTTCGAGATAATAGCGTAGATAGAGGCAATAAGGACTAGGATCAAGAGAACCAAGGCAAAAGCTGCGTTGTAGATGAAGAAAATGACGCCCATGACACCGGTGACCGTTCCCTGTGGTGAGAAAAAAAAGATTAGACGGAATGCACGTTGATAAAGTGGTTTGCTAAACTTACTGGTTGATTAAAGACATTGCTGAACACAAGTAAGAATACTGCGTTCAAGAAGTTGCAAGCGGCAATAGAAATGTTGAAAATGTTGGTTCTCTTGTCCATCCATGGGCGAATGACACTGACAGCAACCAGGAAAGCGGCCTCGATGATCAAAAATGCGACGGCCTGGACAACTTCGGCATTTTGCCCAAAAGCAATGAACAGGCCTTTGAGAAGCAAATAGCCTAGCACAGGAATGACGAAGTAGTAGGCTGTGGCTCTGTATTGCACGTATAGAAAACCCCACTTGTTCAGGCATGTCGGGTCAGAGTAAAGAATATAGGCTGGATTCTTGTGCATGGCGATAGAACGCCTTGCCAGTGTGATGACTTTGAAAGCTGCCCAGCCTAGCACAACGGCCATAGACAACCACATGATCACGGCAAGCACGACCTCTGCGGCGGAATCACGTTCGACCAATTCCCAGAAGCAAAGAGTAGACATCTGAGCCCAACCGATAAGTGTGAGTCGAAAAAGAATACCTCGCATCACAATCTTCCATCCGTTCCGGAAATCCTGGAATTTGTCGCTCGGCATCTTGTTGTATTTCACCAACAATTCACAGATACCCTTGAAAGCGGCGACACCAATCATGACGAAAGAGACGAACACAACGAACCAAATTAGGCCAGTCAGGAACAGGTTCGTAATCTCCATGTCGGCTTTGAAGCTAACTCGTTCCAATCCCGTTACTGTTACAGTCAGAGTGTCGTCGCTTGAGGCTCTTTTCTGGAAAAGATCTAGACTGCGGCGGTAGAGTACAGCTCCGGCATCGAGCCATCGTTTCTGAACATTGACCGATGTGGTCGAGAGACTTGAGAGAAGGGTGGAAGGAGTACCGCCAGTAGCGCGTTGATACCACGTAGCGATTGTTTGCAAGAA
This sequence comes from Penicillium sp. OUCMDZ-019, assembly GCA_011750695.1. Classification (NCBI taxonomy): domain Eukaryota; kingdom Fungi; phylum Ascomycota; class Eurotiomycetes; order Eurotiales; family Aspergillaceae; genus Penicillium; species Penicillium sp. OUCMDZ-019. The sequence goes on from WTTZ01000123.1 coordinate 37,348, forward strand.
ATCGACCTGAATAAGTCCCATACTCCACTGGAAGTTTTGTGTCCACGATTCAACAATGGGTGGCATTTGGACGGCCGTTTCTCCGATCATAGCCTGGGCCTGAAAGAATCCGAAAAGTGATAGAGCATTAGCAGCAACATGCGCGGCAGTGTTGGAGTGGCCGAGCCCAGAGGTAATAGCAGAAGCCACCAGGCCGAGACCAGCGATGATAGCAACAACCCACTCCACCGCCTTTTGATAGACAGTCTGATTGTTCGAGAGACTGGCTTCTAGGCAGGCAATTCTCTCGCCGGTATCTGTCGAATTGATATATACGTATACCTGACCATCCAGATCAGGAATGGTATAGGCGATATTTGGGATTTCATCAACGACCGATTGCGAGACAGTTACAGTAGTTGAGAGGGGAATAGCACCAGCCTGCATCGGACATAGTTGTTCAAGGTTCAGCTTGCAAGGGTCCAACTCGACCGTCGTAGCGGTAAAGCCGTAGGCAGTAACCTTTAATTCTGCGGTGACATTGCCCGATATATCTGACATTCCGTTGATATCTATATTCAGTGATCGGTTGCCAGGAAAGAAGGTGACATCGAAGAGCGATGCTGTGAAATTCGAATCGGCCATGCATTCGAGTAGGGAGGTGGACTTGAGGAGTCGAACGGCCGTGGCCAGAGGCGCAAAGGCCACGACGGCCACAAGATACGAGAATGCTGTAAATAACCGCATCTTTGCAGGTTTTATGTGTGCGTGTAACCGGAGAAGAAAGTGAGAAACGACGAACGATAACACGAGATAAGAAGATACAGTTGTCGCAGTAAGGGTTTAGCGGCAGTAGTTGGTATAGATGGCCGGAAGCGGAAAGTCGTAGATGCTCGTCGCGGGGTGACAAATACCCTCACACGTTCAAAGTAGTGGCGTCACCATCGGAATCTGGCAAGGTCACTTTGTTGCGTTGAATGTTACGTCGGAGCAGCCTGCAAATATTGGTTCGACGGATGGAGGTGTTGGTCCCAGGGGTAGTTGAGTAGTCGGTAGGTAGGTGCGAGTCGAGTCGGCAATCACCGGCGGTATCAAACCGAGACGGCGATAGTTTTAGTGTTCAAAGAGCGAGTGTCTGAAACTCAGTCGAGTTCTTTTTTCTTGTTGTTTTCCTTTTGTTGTGTGGCGATGCGAATGGTATTGCGGTCACGACGGCGACGACAATGGGGAAAGAATGTAACTAGTGGGAGACGGTAGCGTGGAAAGGGGAAGAGAAATATCGAGACGAGAAAAGACGGATACAAAACGAATGTCGAGCTTCAGTGCAGGTTGACGATGATGGGTTTTCGAGAGAAGCCGCCAGTCAGTCAGTCAGTCAGTCTGGCTGTCGGTCTGGGTTGAGATGGAGAACGGAGAACGAAGAACGAAGGCCTGGGCAGGTGGAAGGAGATCGGGGGGTCTCACCTGCCTTGTAAGCGCCCAGGGACTGAGCCAGGTGAGACAGGCCGCTAGTCCGGATACGGCAAGCCAGGGAGGCAGATGACGAGTGAGCAGCGCGGAATGGCTGGCCCGCGCTGTGGTTGGCCGGAGCCGTGGAGCCAAGGTACGGGGTAATTACGGCTGCCTTCGTAATGCCGATACACGTACGTTGGCCGTCGGAAGGCCCGGCTCCTGACGTGCGGCCTCAGTCATCGTGGTAATTTACGCCTAATACGGGCTCGCTGTAACATACCGCGCGTCCGAAGGAAAACGGCCGGTGGTGGCCAATAACAGCGCCCACAGCAGCCAAGATGTGGGTCTCGGCTTGTCTGGCGCTGGTGGCTAGTTCAGATCTACAAATCCGTGGGTAATTTACATACGTTTTAAATGTTCTAAATTTACATCATCCATCATAATGTCTTTGTTCTGCACATTACATATTCTCAGGCCATGTCCATAGACCCATAGGGTATGGAATACAGAGTATGTATTCGACGCCCCAAAGCCCTCGCATGAAGATGCCCTCACGGCGGTTAAGCCCCTGTTTCGCCCTAGGGTTGCACAGTCGTGCGATTGCGATGGCATAGCCACAACCCGCATACGTATTAGCGCCAAGTAGCGTTACGTGTACGTCGCATGATTGGCCAGGGCTTCGAAGCTCCCGTGCGCCTATTTTCGCGTGCCTGTGTGTTTCTCAGTCCGAAGTCCCTTCCTGAAACGGAATGATAATACTGTATCTACTATCGACTGACGTTTGATCGTCATGTTACAACTTTCCAGGTCTGAGATTTGTCTCATAGCCAATACGGCTTGGTATTCTCTTTTTCAACCAACATAAGGGTCGGTTCAGCACTGCCTTCTCCCAGATCGCCAAATGTCTCCAGTGATCTTCTCCTGCCCCCACTAGCTGAGCACACTTTGATTATCGATGTCCATCAGTGGCCATCAACCAAGTCATAAATGTCTCCCTTCCTCAGTTAACGGGCTCATTCTTATTCATGCGTTGATGTCAGATGAACTATACCCTCCGATCTACGGAGTACGTTGGTCTGTGGTTCACTGGTTAAGTACGGAGAAACCAGGCACTGGTATTTTCACGTGATTACAGACGATTAACGCTCGGATGTTTCAGCTTTGACTTCTTGTTATACGGAAGGAGTGCTCTATCCACTTGATGAAAGCCTGGGGTGACAATTTTAGGGTTTATTTCGCCAACGGTGTTACTACGTACCGGGTTCCGTCCATTATGGTTGGCTTAGTTTAAATTCGGGATATTCCTGCAATTTAGCTTTGCCTATCGACGGCCTGGGTTGATTGCTATCGAGCTTCTCTATAAAACTCAAGGCTGATTCGGTCGTTGCACGCTTTAAGGAGCCGAGTAAGTAGCATCAAGCCGTATGCCAATCTGTTGCTTGGTCGCCACAATATAAAGCGTAGTCAACCTGTCGAATCCGTTATGTTTTTCATTACTTCAGACTAGATGAAAAACGAGTGCAATATTCAGATGACCGTTTCCAGCTAGGAGTTGCTTATGCTTCTGATATCATGGGGTTGTGGATGAAAAATTTAAAAACCAAAGCACCCGCTTAACTAAAGATCTTCTCTTGCAATCACCATGGCATGGCCATCTTGTCTGGATTACGACCAACGAAGTCAATCGAAATATCAAGGTTATCAAAGGGCCGGGCTATTTGGACTTCCTCATCACTGATTGGATGGGTTTGATACCCAAGTACACTCGGTATATCTTCTGATCTTGGCTCCGATGTGAATGGTTGTTATGTATCCGTATATATAATATACGCGAGGCCTTTGCATTCACGGACCTAGAATATCCGACCCTCTGCCGCCAGATACCGAAAGGCTCAGATCTTGTTGGTATTCTTTACGTGAAAGCTACCAGGAGTCCAGTCGACACAACCTTGCAGCATTGCCAATCACGGAGTACCTACACCAATAACAGGTAGCAAATTATAAGCTGACTTTGCCCAGCTGCAGACAACTTTGTTTGATCTTTATTACGTACTGACGCCCAAAGGTTTCTACATTTGGCTGGGAGCAGCAGTGATAGCTGAGTGATTACGCATAAACCTAGCAATTTCTGGGGATGATGCCCTTACGGACTTCCACTTCGCACGCAATAGATCGCTCAGCCAGCTTGCCTGACATACAAATGATTTTTTACTATGTATGAAATCCATATGTATGTACCACTGTTGTGGCGCTGTTCCTTGACTTCGGACACTTGACACTGTGAAGCAGAGTACGTACCGAATTCAGCCTCAGGACAGACGAACCAGCCACCACCCTTCAACATCGTCTCACAACCATAGTTAGAGTGAGACCAGAATCCTAGACAACACCTGGCCTTATCCTCCAGAGCAGCGAAGACAGCCACCCAATGGCCTTGTAACATCACCATCTGTCCAGTGTCGTCGAGGGGCGATTGAACAACTCATCACTGCGGCCAAGCACATGACTAGCGGCTCCACAGGCACCAATAGCGAGCGGCCGTCGTCTGGGAGACCAGCCAGTTCGATGATTCTTGAACATGGAACATTCGGCCTCGGACTTGGTTTGGTCTTGATTAGAATCTAGCACAGCTGTGTTAAATGGCCTGTACTGCACAGAGTAGCCATATGCAATTGGCGGTAGTTGACGCCCTGGAGGGAAGAGTCAGTGGATGGTATACGAGCGAAGAAGCGGCAAAACAATGGCCATGATCCTTCTGCATGGCACTGACTAGCTTGTTTTTTTTTTCTTTTCTTCGTGATGTGATGTTGCTGTGTCACTCGACAGTCGAGCCAATGAACAGAACACCGTAGCCGTAAATGAATTGGACATTACCATTATTCTGCACCAGCCACTCGCTTTGTTGTACGGACGATGGAGAAGCTGTCAGTGCCAGCCAGCTTTCCGAGACTGTGACTGGCGGGAAGGCTCGACCCAGCCGCCCGCCGCCCAGCGATCTTATCCCCAGCCTCTTCCTTCCTTCCTGCCCTCTCTGTTTGTTAACTTGTCACCGCCAGCGTCAACCTCTTTTTCTCCCCCTCTCTCTCCTTGCTTTTTCCTTTTCTCTACCTCCCGCTTAGCATCCTTAATTCTATTATTATTACTATCATCATCATCATCATCTTTGCATTCCTCTGGAGCTGCATGGTCCTTTCTTCATTTTACCTCGCTTGCTTCTGTTTTCTCCCCTTGCCGACCCTACCGCTATCGATAGGGTTCCGTGGTGCTCACGGGCTGGGACAGCAGTCTTTACCATCGATCAGGCTTGCAATCCCCTGTTTAATCCAGACAACTTCTAGTCAATAGCATTTGAGGGGGTAATCGCTCATCTCTTGAAATCTTCTTCAGACCGAGCTTGCAATTACGACAACAGTAAGGAGCTGTTTAACATTTGCAATCGACCTTCAACTTGTTCTGTCCCACACATCAGCTGTGTGATTGAAGCTTGAGTCGGCCTTGCGTCTCCGTTTCATTCAATTCTGGCAAGCCTATCTGACTAGGCAACTTGTCTTTGGAATAATTCATACATACGTTTCAACTGTTTTTTTTTTCTTTTTAGAGAAAAGAACCAAACAAATTCAAGGAAGAAAGTCTGTCATTGCCAGGACACGTTTTTGATTATGCACTCCTCTCGCTGAACGCAGCAACACCATGGGCGTTAATTCCCGTCGTCCTTTGCTACCTGCACCGACCGAATCAATCATCGATACTACGGGAAGCAGCATAACAAACACCGACATGGCTACTGACGTCTCCCGTCGGACTGACAAGTCCTCCTATTCCTTGCCCGACGATGGTAGCCCCATCACCATATCTACCCGACGTCGGTCACAGAAGAAGGACGAAGAGGAGTCCTCGAAAATGTCACGGTCATCACACCAATCGCAGACTTCTCTTCTTATCGAGTACTTCGAGCGTGAGAAGAGCAGCTCGAGGCTCAACTCAAGGCCAAGCGTCAGGGTAAAAGTAATCCCGTCCGGCAGAAAGAATCGAGATCAGGGCGACACCATTCGAATTCGTGAGAGCGGTAGCAGCAAGCGGCCACAATACACGAGACGCATCTCTGTCAGCACTCCGTCAAAGCAGAAGGCCATCACCGAAGGAAATGACGGCCAAAGCATCACCGATGAAGAGGAAGACACCCGGCCGCTGGAGATTGAATTTCTAGATCGTGAAAATACAAGCGATCTGTCCAATGATCGCTATATCCAACCGACTTCCGAAATATCATCTATGCCAGCCGATAGCATGCTTGACGGGTCCATGGTCTCCAAAGTACCACAGCGCAAGCGGAGCCAGAGCCAGAGCCTAGACAAGGCCCGCGATATATCCGAAGCTGACCTCCTTAAAGCACCATCAAGACGAAGGAGTCGAAGCCTGAGTCGCGAACGGATCGCTTACCGAGTGGCCCAAAAGCTGAATGCTGGTGATCTTCTCGCGACCGAGACAAAGCCTTTGAAAAAACGCTCGAACAAATACCAGGATGAAGAGCAACCCAGTGTCGAGTCCAGCCTTCTTAGTGGTTCGAATGTCTCGTCCCGTCACAAGTCTGGCGACGCTATATCTTTCCGCTCCAACACATCTAAATCATCCCTGAACAATACCAAGTTTCTCGAGACCGTCGAAGATGCAATCCGGCGCTTAATTCTTCCCGAATTGAAGGAACTCAAACATGATCAGAAAACAAGCGTCAATAAAACGAAATTTGAACGTGATACCATCGACGCTGCGGGTGCTAGTTCGAAAGATGTACCAAAGAGACGTCTTTCAAAGCATTCAAGCGCTCCTGATGTTAGCAGAAGCTCTATTTTGGTAGCAAATGCCGACATAGAAGAGACAGTCACACCTGAAGAGCGCCGAAGACGTCACAAGGAGCGACGCCGGGAGAAGGGATCAGAAACCGCTTCCCCCGAGGAATCTCTTCGCATACGAAAAGGGTCGCTACCTGGTAATCAACGAGCATTTACGGAAGAAGAGGTGTTGCGACGTCAGAAAAGTAGAGGTTTGAGAGATGCTGCAGCTGCAGGCATTGTTGGAAGTGCACTTACAGCTGCGGCCCTCAAGCACCACGATTCGAAGTCCAGTCTCGACAAAAAGCCAAGAAAGCGCAAATCGAAGAGCAGCAGCAGAACCGCGAGCATCAATGATTCTGATACGGAATTGGTCTTTCAGAAACATAATGTCCCACCCATGCCATTCCGTAGTGACATTGAGACCGAACTTACTCGCGATTCCATTCTCTCTCAAAGGACTGCTGATACAGAGACTCCTGCACCTCGCCAGGTTCAGGAGGTTATCCGGGGCTCTCCGCGTGACGCAAGCTCTCCGACACCAAGAACCCCAAGTCGTACGCCAGTCGGTAGCCAAAGGGAATCGGCTTCTCGACAGAGCCATCGCAGTGACCACGAGACCTACGGCAAAGCTGGTTCTTCCGATGGTGACATCTTACTCGAGGGAGCTGGAGGGGCCATAGCTGCGGCTGCCGCTGAAAACCTACTTGGGCATCACCCATATCATGACATGCCAGGTCCAGAAGACAGTATACATCACCCACGCGCTTTGAGCCCTATCCAGAGCATTGCCAGCGATCATGATCTCCGTGAAGATCAACTAGAGGATGAAAGTCGGGAACAAGGCACCAAGAGGTACTCCATTGAATCTTTGTCTTCTGCGCCTAGTACAGAACTGGCGAGATCGACTCGTCCTGAGGGTATCAGTCTCGAGAGTCGAAGCGAAATATTGAAGCAGTATGATGCACAGGCTAGCGAATTGGGCTACGAAACGAGCAGAAATATCGACGACGAGCAGCCTGTAGCAGACTGGAATGAGACATCCCCAGCCGATGCTTTCGATGAGCATGACGACGACGATTTAAGAGATAATGGGATTAACTACTCTGACGATGACGACGACCGCATCGAGTATGACAATTCCCCGAGGCAGCTCACCAGAGGAGCCGCAGTCAACCCAGAGTTTGTAACTGCAGCTGGGGTTGAATCTGCAGTGGCTTCTTTATTGGAACCATCTGTACTAGACACGAGATCTGGTCTCTCTCAGGCTCGTTCACAGGCAGATTCACTAAATCGATCGGTTAATGGCAGCGTTGCCGAAGAAGTCCATGGTAATAGCCTCCCTGCTAGCTCTCGCCGCGGAAGTCCCTTGAAGCATGAATATGATCTTAACAATCACGATGAAAAGTCATTCACCAAAAGACTTGGAGCCGCATCGCCCCCTCAAAGTGTTACTCAATCAGAGGAAGAGAGTGGCGAGCATGATGAAAGATTTCCTCTTGATGCGACTATCATGGAGGAGGGCCACCGCGATATCACCCCGGAGGAACACGAGCTTGAAGAAGATGAGGAGTCGGAAATCAATACTAACCCGTCCATCATTCAAGGCCCAATTGGTAGCGTTCCTCATGAAAGCAGAGACCATTGGCCATATAATACCACCTCACAGGCCAGAGATCTTCAATCCCCATCTCAGCATGATACTCATACTGCTGCGGCTGCAGCGATCAGCGGGGCTTTGGGTGCCGGCTTGGGCCTCGCTCCTGTTGAACAGAGAACTAGCTATGATCAAACTTATGATCGAGACTATGTTGATGGCCATATGTTCTCGACACCCCCGGGTGCTAAGGACGAAGGCTACATTTCTGCTGCCAACCCTATGTCTCCAAGCAATGCGTCACCGGAGCCTCGGAATAAATTCAGCACTCTCGATCATGAAACACCCCCACTTCTCTTTGACAATAGAGATGTCGATGATGACCCTTTTACTAGTCCTGGTCACCAACGCCACTTCAGTGGCTATTCTCACGGCATGGCTTCTCCTATCTACGACAGTGCCACAGGCCGGGGCATGGATAGCATTGAATCCAAGGACATCATTGCTTTGATGAATCATGTAAGTTTTCTAGGTGCCTGTTCTCATCTTTCACTTCATGTCCAATTACTGACATCATTGTAGCTCACTGTCAGGGATGCCCAACGCAATGCCAGAGATACCGAAATATTAGTGACGCTTGTTCGCAGCGCGGCTGAAATGCGGAGTTCATTTTTAGAAATGAAAAAATACATCGCTGAGCAGGATGATATGCTCATGCAAGCAAACGAAAAACAGCATGAACGTACTCGAGCTATTGGTGGTCCACGTCCACTACCTGCTTCAAGATCTAACCGCCAATTAGCTGCCGCGGAGTACGGCGAGGAAGCACAGGCAAAGCGGAGAAATGTGTTTAGGAGGGCTTTGAAGAGCTTGAGCGTCAAATCTTCCAACGATTTAACAAAGATAGAAGACATGCTTGAACAGCTTCTTGACGAAGTAGAAGCACTGAGAACTGCCCAGGAAGGTCGAAGCATAGACCCAGCAGCAGCCAACGCCGCCAGTCTTAATTCCAATGGCAATGGAGGAGCTTATGCAGACGGATATGAACCTGAAGGACAAGCAGGAACTGGCTCTCCTGGCGAACAGTCGGGATACACGTCTAACTCTTCTCGGCCACTAGCCGATAATCGACCAATGAACATGCGCCGAGCATCAGAAAACCGTATCAGCACCGTTCTCGAAGGAGACGAAGAGATTGATACATATGAGCAACCGCTTCTGGAAAGAGATGTGCCGTATGATGAGCGGGTTGCTGATGAGCGCAGTGTCCCCGAACAACTTGGCACACCACCCCGAAAGCCCGTACCCACTGGTTCGGGAAGTCAGGAGACGACTCCAAGAAAGTCGGAAGAGAAATCGCGTAAACATAAATCAAGCAACTCTTCCTTCTTCAAGATCTCACGATGGTCTAAGACAACTGCCTCGACGGTAGGAGACGGTATTCGCAACAGCATACAGCCCAGTCGGAAGGAGCGTCCATCATCAGAGATGTCGCGATCCGGCTCAGATTTGGCCAACCAGGATCGCTATAACGCCGGTGGATTCTACGATGCACACGGTGACGATCGACTTCGGTCCACCTTCACGGTGGATGACGAGCAGCAAGACAACCGGCCACCGTCTCCACTTGTTCCATCTCAAGTCTCCGAGGGGCCCAAATACAAAGCACATCGCGACAGCCTCAACCTACAACACCCGCAGCCGCAAAAGGGACCAACTGACCGCTATCAAACTCATTTAGAATATCAAGCGCAGGATTACGCCCCGACGTCGCCAACTTCGGAGAGATGGGGATCCCAGTCAAGCCTTCCTCACTATGGCACCAACACGAACCGGTATAGCAATGGCAATGCCCGTTTGACGCCAATTTCCGATGCAGGCTACTCCGAAGTGAGCTCCAGCAGAGGGCCGCCTCGTCCTCCGAAGATTAAGGATGCAGGGCCATTAATACCGCAGCGACCACCCAAGATCAAGGACGACGAAAGGTCCAGTTTTACTACTCGAAGCAACCGTGGTAGCGCGTCACCTGGCAACCAGCCACCCCATCGAAAGCCTACTGGACCTCGGCCAATTAACAGTTCTGGTCAGTACAGTCCCAGCAACATCAAGCGTCATCAATACCGTGGGAGTCCCAACCGGATAGACTACGATGACGATGACTATTGATCTCGCCTATTTAAAACAACGAAAAACCTTTCAAATCTTTCCTACTTCACTTCTTACTTTCCGGTTATCATGATTCGATAATACAAAAGAAGAGCGAAGAAGTCACATGTTTCATTTCCCGCTGAACACTCTTCCTTTTTCCTCTTAATTATTCGCCTGTCCATTATTTTCCATACAATGATCCATACATGTCGATAACGAAACCTAACGTGATTCATGAAAAATCCATCTTTGGCCAGCTCTTTTATTCCTTTTTTTCATTGCATGTATTATTTTTTGTACATGATATCAAATGGGAGGGTTTAGTTTCAAAAAGGCCAGCTCATTTCTTTACTTTAGCCTTCGAATGAACAGTCCTAGTTCCGATTTGCCATGGGCATGTATTTAGTTTTATCGTAATGGTTTACCATTGACTTTCTCTTCCCTCAAGGGAATGGAATATCAGTCAAACTTTCTTTGAAAAAAGTCGATTCTTGAACTATTTTATGCTCTCTTTAAGTGACACTTGAGTCGGTCGACCGCCAATACAGACAATCCCCTATTTGACTGTACCAGACTCAATTTATAACACGCTGTTTTAACCCTCTCCAGTGCATATAAATACATTTTCGTTGTTTTTCATCCGTCACAGCTTCGATTCTTTTGCACTCACATGAGGTATCGGCGCAGATGACGATCTGACGCTCCTACTTCTTCTATGGTTGATTCTAGCATAATGCTGCGCCATTGCTGCCAAAGTATTGTACTCTAAGTCCTGGCGAAAACGGGAAGGAAAGTTGCCTGAAAAGTTTGAGGTATTTCCGGAAGAAGTATTTCCAGGCCCAGTGCTAATAGGCAGGTTTGCTCCATTGGAGTGCGGATGGGGCTCGTTGGCGTCATCGAACGAGCGCCTGGGTAGTAAATCGGTGTATATTTGAGCCTCGGCGGAAGGCTTTCTCTCCAGGCTCGTGCTGGCAGGTCCGTCGCGCTGGGCAGCTAGGAGTTGCGTGGAACAGGAAGAATAGATAGAGTCGCTAACAGATGCAAGTGGCATGCGCGCAATGAATGTAGGTATCGGTGGTATCGGGATTCGTGGGATAGGTTCGACGAACGCTGGAGGTGAAACGGTTCCATCAAGCATCATGTTTCGACGGGGGTTGGTGACGGCCGGTTGTAAAGGCGACATGAGCGAAGAAGGACGTCTGATATTCTCCAAATGGCGACGATATGGAGGCCGGGGCGCTTGAGGTCGGGGATATGCGATACCAGGCTGATGCAAGAACATTTCCGGAACGCCACTGGAATCAAGAGAGCTGTCTCTGGGGGCTAGCAGGTCATCTGCACGGTCTGTCGGCGATAGGCTTCCTTCAAAGCTATCATCTCGCGAGCATCGTCGACGGTATTTCTCAGCCACTGCTCCACCTGGCAGTATCTGGACGATGGAAACCGCAGTATTAACGATGCGAGATTCGACTCTGATAATGTGTGCATGGAGAGATTGCGGCAGAGCCCTGATGCTGCGAATAATAGCAGCGAAGAAGCGCAAGATAAGTAGGTATTCGGCCCAGAATACAAGATAAATGAGCTGCCATGAATTCGAATGCAGACAGATGGAATGATTCTCCTCGTCTAGTAGTTGTCCTAAGGCTGCGGCTTCCATAATGATTCTGATGGTAACATAGCATAGGCTGAGAATAGGATAGGCAGATTGCGATGCAGAGTCGCTTTGCCATGTCAGCTTGAGCTTGAGTCGGCGGGTGAAGTCGACTGCTGAACGAACTCCCGGGGAAAGAACGTGCCGTCGAGGAAAGAGCGACCAACAACGTCAAATCTGCAAGCTTCGTCTGCCATAGCCCTTCTCATCCCTGCCGTACTGGTCTTTCTCCTGTCATCATCATCATCATCATCGTCACTTGTAGTTGCCGGCGACGTGAGGGCATTGAGCTGTTTGAAAAAGGGAAGTGGAGATTTCCCCGAACTACCAGACTTCGCAAGAACCTTCAGCTTGTCCATCTTTCACCCATCGACGTCAAGAAAGGTCCTAGATGATACCTCTTTCACCTTCACAGCCGCAGCTTATTCGATCTGCATTACTGTCACTAATCTTCCGAAGGACCATGGCATCTGTCCAGAATGCGACTACACGACCCCGCAGGTTCGCGCCGTTGAAGCATGGGTCCGCTCAAAATCCAGATGTCGGTGCCCCGGGTTTGAAAGGCATTGTATTTGATGTCGATGGCACGCTTTGGTACTTCTGTTTTCTGACGATACTGTTGTACGAAATAGTATACTGATCTTTCCCACAACAGCCTACCACAGCACTATATGTTTTCGCAAATGCGGTATGACTCCGACCTGATAACAACAACGCATTACTGATAGAATACTCTCGGTGTAGAAATGCTCTAGGAATCGACAAGTCAATCGATATTCTAGAGCATATTCGCGGTCTTCCCACCGAAGATGACCGCACCCAAGCCGTGGCCAAAATCCAGGCAATTGAGCGCGAGGCAATGCTTGCTCAGCAGCCTCAACCGGGTCTTTTGAACTTGATGGACTACCTTGAGAGAAGAAATATACGCCGAGCATTGTGTACAAGAAACTTCGAGTAAGGCCAAAGGAAACTCTCTTACTGTTATACTTGCGAGACAGCCGATTCTCAAACATATCTATAGGGCCCCTGTAACCCATCTCTTGAAGAATCATCTACCGAACCATATTTTTGAACCGATTGTTACGCGCGATACTCCCGATCTCCTTCCAAAGCCAGAGCCCTCGGGTCTTCTGCATATCGGACGGCAATGGGGACTGACGGATCGCGCAGAGAGTATGATCATGGTAAGAACGATTCCCTCCATTCCCAGTGCACAAATCTGGTGTCTGACTTTCTTTTGTTGTGCCATGAAACAGGTAGGAGATAGCATTGATGATATGACTGCCGGGCATACTGCCGGTGCAGCCACTGTGCTCCTAGTGAATGACCGCAATGCGCATTTGAAGGAGCACGTACACACCGACCTATGCATCTCAAGGCTTGATGATCTTATAGACATTCTAGAAAACGGGTTTGTCGGCGACAACTGTGCCGGTTCCATAAGCAAATGAAATTTCGCATACTAACTCATAAATCTATATGCAAGTGCAAGTCATGTATGTTTACTACAATAAGCTCATAAATGGCCTTGGACCAAACGTTGAGCCATCATGGATAGTCTTTCTTTCCACAACGCCGAATATGCAAATACGATAAAGATGTCTCTCTGCAGATGGAAGCCGTAATGTATGCTAGCGATAGAAAAATATTGTTATTTACGGCCGACCCGGGCGGTACTGATCACGTCCTCTGCCCCGACCGCGCCCTCTGCCACCTCTCCCTGACCGTGGAGGGGGACCAGAATTCTGACCTCTCAGAAAACTCGGCGGAGGGGGTTTGTAACTAGATCCAGGTGAACGAGACCGCTGTCTCGGTCTATGGAAATCGCCATCTCGACTCCGGTAGTCCCTGATTTGAGGAGGAGGAGGTTCACGAGGCAAGGGGGGAGGTGGCTCTCCGTGTAAACCTCGGTTTTGCCCTAGGGAACCCTTGAAGCTAATCTTACCTCGACCGCCGCGGAAACTCGACTGCGTTCGCGAGCCATGAAGTATCAACGTGTCCTCATCATCGAGAGACGCTGTTTCCTGTGGATGTCCAGCAGCGCGGCCACGGATACTCATTCCCGAATCATCTGCTTTCCTTGGTCCAATAACAGAGTTAAGGTTGGTAATCATAGATGGCACATATTCCTTCAATGAGAATGTGCTAGACGTTGTGGGAACCATCCTAAGGGGACAATCACCCAGGAGATGATTTTTGTTGGTGCAGTAACTGCATGAAATTGAAACTTTGATCGGACCCTCAAGAGGCTCTACTTTGGGAAACTTCCACATCTTATCACAGTCATGCTCTGTGTGAGTGTCAGCACCGCAGTAATCGCATGGAGTTTCTGCAGCCGAGGCTTTCAGGCTCGATGGGCAAGAATGGGAATCATGTCCGACCTCTCGACACCTCTGACATCGTCTTACAGTGGGACAAAGCCGAGGTTCGTGTAGGTTCCAGGCACCACAATTTTCACACTGAGAGAAATGGTGTTAGCAACTCCAAATCCTTTATCTAGATCAAAAGACGACGTACCTCCTTCGATGGACAAACAGAGGCAAGATGTCCCTCCTGCAAGCACTCAGTGCAGGAGATAGGCCTTGTCAAATCAAGGTCATGGATACTAGAATTATAATAGAAAAAACGATTTTGGGTCTCAAGATCCTTTATCTCCAAATCTGCAAGAATAGCCGGCGAGGTTTTGTACATTGCGGCAAATTCCGCGAATGCCTCGGCTTTTGACCGTGGCGGAAGCTGCGCAAGTGAGTGGTCGGATAATACGCTGCCATTTTCTCGAGTGTCTAATTTCTGCTGTTCAACCTGGTTGATGGATGTATTGACCGGTGCGAGACTAAGATTCGGGGACGTATCGAGGACAAACGGAGGCGTAGAGCCGTTAACGCTATCGTCTCGAGCAACGTCTAGGCCATGCCCAACACTCTGCTCTCCGATATTCAACATCATTGAGTCGTCGCCTTCCGAAACTTCTCCTGTATCCGAGCCATCAGAGTCGTCCACGTAGTATGTCTTTGATTCCCCGTTAGTATTCTGACCAACTTTCACCAAGTCAGTGTGGTTATCCTCATGCGTTTCCTCGCCAGATGCGGACGCGCTCCGACTTCGGAAATACTTGTCATTGACTGCATCGAAAGCCGACTTGGTCTGTTTTTTTACACCTGCAAGCGTAGTTCTTGTTCCAAGGCTGGTGCGGATGGTGCTTCGGCTCGCTTGGTTCCAATTGATGGCAGGCGCATTGGTCCTTTGTCGCTTGTTCATTTTCTGCTCAGGTTCTTCGTCACTATTCGATGAGTCTGATCTGGCCGGGGAAGTAGAGTTCTCTGTATCAAGGGGCAATGGAGTTGTAGTGAATTTGCCACCTTTTGGCACGAAGTCGTGGAAATCGTTCTTTCTCGACCTATCGTTTTTTCGCGGCCCTTTCCTTCCGCTGCTGTCCTTGGAAATTGAGGAAGTGTTTGATTGCAATCGCGCTAAGCCAACAGAACCAGTGCGTGAGTCGCTCTCATCGTCAGACGTCCCTGGCATGACGCGCCCCGGTGAAAGCTCCGTGATAGTACGCAGTTGACTGTTATGACCTGCGCAAAATCGATGCCCGTATCGAAGTGGAGAAGATGAAAATAAGCCTAGCCAATCATGTGCCGCGATAGCCCTCAGTCCTCACGCGCACTCGAGCTTTACCAAAGGCATGCTATTATGCAATTGATAGACTTGTAGCTATCATTCGAGGCAACAATAAATACGTACATAGAAACGCATACAAAAGAAGAACAAAAAATCAATCGCCTTTCACATGACTGCCAAGCCGCTAATCCATCCGTGGACAGACAGACAAACAAAGCAAACAAGTGTCTTGCCGCCGAGCCACGCTAGTCCGATCTGAAGCAGTTTGACTAACTGTTTTGTCCATGCAACCACGCAATCATAGCGATCCTGATCCTCAGACTCCCTTTCTTTTCTTGCGGCCTGCCTTAATCATTAACTACCTACTCCCCATTGCTCCTGGGTCGAATCTATTGATCGCTCCCTATCCGCGACTTGTGCTGCTGCTGCTGCTGTCTCGGTTTGTTCACCGACGGAGGATCCCTCGTACAACCTCACCCTCCGGTGGACATTCGTTGCTTGGAACATCATTCTTGAGCAAAGGCTAGTCGTTACGTGGCGTGCCTACACCTGATCATTCTCTGAAAACGCAACTCTACCTACAACGTTCTCTTCAATACCGCCAAACTGTCGTCCCTACTCATCCCCCGGACCATCTCGTTCACACCGGACGTCGACGGAGGTACCGGTCGCTCGTCCCCAGATTCCAAAGAGATGAGTCAAGCAAAGCAGGGAAGGCGGAGGAGATCGAGCAGCATCATTTATCAGGAGCCCCCAGAGTCAAATGAGCAGATGAGTGACCAGGCGGCGCTCCCCAACTTAAATGCTAATTGGGTCAACGCCAAAGGTGAGCAACATTTGAATTAACTAGCTAAGAATATCCAAAATACTAACAGAAAGGGTGAAAAATCTAGGTGCCTGGACGATCCATTTTGTCTTGATTGCTGCGCTCAAAATCCTTTACGATATCATCCCAGGAGTCTCTCAAGAGACATCGTGGACGCTCACCAACATCACCTACATGTTTGTCACATTCATCATGTTCCACTGGGTGCGGGGAATCCCCTTCGAATTCAATGCTGGCGCTTATGACAACCTCAACATGTGGGAACAAATCGACAATGGAGATCAATATACCCCCGCAAAGAAATTCTTGCTTAGCGTGCCTATTATTCTATTCCTCCTCAGCACCCACTACACTCACTACGACTTGACCTCTTTTCTTATCAACTTTTTGGCGACACTAGGCGTGGTTATTCCCAAATTACCGATTGTGAGTGCTTTACTCTGTTGCCTGAAAAGTGGCTTTCACAATGCTGACCTCTTCTTGCAGTCTCACCGTATGCGGATAGGCCTCTTCTCGGAAATGCCGGATGAAAATTGACATTTCATATAATATGAATCTTCTCTCCTTTTGTGATAGTCTTAACGACAACATTCCTTCTAATAAAAAAGTTCAACTGGCTGTCTATCTATATTGGGAGATATCCGCACATTGTCTTTTTCAACGCAAAAAGGTTGGGTTATATGGACTGTGATAGATAGGCTTATATTGAGAAAGGGCGAAAATACAATGCACTTAATATCTTTCGAGATTTTTTGAGGCTTCAGGTAACCGGTTGGAAAGAGGACTAGATGGGGTAGCTAGAAAGGATCAGTAGTTCTGAGTAGTGAGATCCGCTCTATTTCCACCTCTGATAATAATGTAGCACGGTGTGAAGACCATTGCATTGCATTATAGGGGTTGATAATTTGATATAGTTCTAGAGCTCTCTTGAAGTTGACGGTGAAAGAATCAGCTAAACCTCTTTGGGAACGTAATGGGAAACCTTATCGATAAGGCTGCAGACGCGCGTGTATTGGATATCCTCATCCTCAGTTTCAACCCGCCCTGACAACAATGTCAGAGTCGGTCGGTATCGCCTCACTTAATCATGGCCTCGACGGTCCAGAAGATTGACTTTGATTATCGAGTTGCAAAGTCTCTTCCGTTTGAACTACGCCAGCATTGCGCTATCTACTTTGAAGAGAAACTCTGTCAGTACCGGACCCTTTCTTGCGAAGACGAGGGAGACGTTGACAACATAGCTTCGCAGACTCTCAGGCCTTGAGTCTTCTATTAAATTTATTGGCCTGTGGCACCACTATCCATGCCCCGACCTTCGTTCCAGCACCCCAGCATTTAGCGCTTGCTGCAACAATCCTTGTTCATCCCTCCACCACAACCCAAGCCAAATCGAAAGAAGAGGCGGACGCTGCTAGCGCCGCATTGCAGCTCCTTCGTTTGACCCTTCAACTAGTTGGACCGATTTTTGCCAATTTTGACACTGCTTTTACCTTCAAACATTTCAGTTCATCCAGACATGGCGGCCAGTGGCGAAGCGAAGAGACCACCACATCTGGTTTTGGGTTCGATGATGATGAAACACCACTGAACTTGGACGTTGCAAAATCAAAGTCTTTGTGGTCTCGAGCGGAGGATTTTTGGCATGTTGTCGGTTGGGCATTCAATTGCTCGATCTTGTATCCACGGCGTTGGGAAAGATGGCAGACATGGCTGGATTTCATGTGCTGCGCCATGGAGGCGGATTGGATGCAACGTCAGAAGGCGATCAATACAGATGGAGAAGGGGGTTCAGAAACCAACGTGAAGGAAAGTTTGATATGGAAATTTATCTCAACAAGCAATGCTAGTTTCGGACGCGATCGTCGTATGTTGCGGGCTATTTTTGCTGACGGCAGTGCCGAATCATTGAGCGAATTTCACGAAATTTTCAAAAATGAGCTCAGGGAGCTAAAGCAAGATAACAAAACTCCCAACGCGAAGAAAAGGGCCGAAGTGAACATAGACGAAGACGAATATGCTGATTACCAGTCTGAACGAGAAGACGACTCAGACGCACCGGACAAATCTACGAGAACTCGGCCAAAACGTGCTCTCCGGGGCATAAGAGTCGCGGATCTTGCTCCTGCTGAGAAGGAAGTAGAAACAAAGAAACTGGCAGATGGTGATGATTACTTGGGAGAAGATATAACGGCTTCTGGTGGATTTCAATCCCTTGCGCTTCGTCAGCGTCTGTTAAATCTCCTCGTCAAGGTATCAATTTCCATGCCTAAATCCTTTATGAAGGTTGAAGCGCTCTACGATCTGTTCGTGGAGAACATTCGACACCTACCATTGTCTGTTTTTCAAGCCTTCGCTTCTCCTACCATCCTTCCGTTTTTCTCACCAGATGCGCAAAGCACATTATGTGAATCGCTACTTTGGCGGATGCTCGAGAATCTAGGCCCCAATTCATCGCATGGCTATTTAAATCAGAAAAAGCTCCAAGAATGCTACCTCCCATACGGCGCAAGTACTGCAAGCGCAGTAGATAACGCCAAAATATCGATCCTTCTAGAATCGCTCATCGTGCTATTGGCGAAGAACAATTTGCTTCGCAATACCCCCATACTCAGAGAAGCCGTTATTACAGGAAACACCAGGCGCATAGCCAAGGCAGAGGCCGAAAATCGTCGGAATAAAGCAAGCCGTGAGCTTGAGGACGAAGAATGGTCCTGGCTTGTTGAGAGTGCAGATCGACTGCTATATCTCGTCCAGGAATTGCTGCCTAGGGAAGACTTGCTAGACGAAGAATAGAATGCCTTGCATTTCCTGCTTTCCAACTTTATATATCGTCTGATAGATTATAACACAAGGCAAAGTTTTCATAGATTTTGTTTTCTCAATCACTATATTCCATCCACGATGCTCAATGTTCGTATGAAACAATCGGAGAGCGAGTGGTTCAGCAAAGGCGCAGTTCATGGCAAAGGTTTAAAGAAACAGATTAATCAAATGGGGAGAAAGAAGAAATATTTAAGCAACGCTGAACGGGCAGTTTTAAAATTCTAGGACATATACAATCAATAACTAAAAGAGTAGACTTTCAACAGTAGCATCACTGCATCAGTGAGTGAGAGTGAGGGTGGTATTTACGGGGGAGGGCGAGGGCCTATAATTTGCCTTCTAGGCCCTCCTACGCCGAGACCAGTGCCTCCTCGGTTTTGGCTATCGCCTCCCATATAGCCATATTGATGCACGTCCCAACCCCCTTGGCCAGGCGCGCTGCTAGTCCCTGCTCCGACACCACGCTTCGCTGCTTCCGCGGTGCGTTTTTGGCTCTCTTCCCACTCTCTCTGGCGTTCACGCTCGCGTTCCATTTCACGCTCAAGGAGTGACTTAGAGGCCCAGCCCCCGGCCTTGGTTCTTTCTTGCGCAGCAACGCGGCGATCATTCTCGGCATCGACCTCGGCAGTTGTAGAGTAGTCTTGCGGTCGGTGTGCGGCTGGCCTCGATTGTACAGGCGCAGGATTGGAGGCAAGGAAGCGGTCGACTCGACTATCGTTACTGCTAAACTTAGAGGGGTCGGGAAGAGGCCGGGACGACACAGCAGCCTCTACTGGATTTGGTAATGGCCGAGAGGGCAGAGCAGGCGGAATATCTTCTTGTTCAATTACAGGCGAGATGTTCTTCTGCTGCTGTTGGTTCCATTCCGACCGCAAGAGTTTGCGTTCTTCTTCCTGAGAAGTGAAATCGTAGCTGGGTTGCACAGGGCGTGGCCGGCTTCGGCTTCGAGAACGAGCCTTACGAGCAGCCTGTTTAGCTTTGAGATCCTGTCGTTCTTGCTCGTAATGGCGCTCGCGTTCCCTGGCCAATTCGAGCTCTCTTTCCAATTCCTTAATACGCTGAGATTCTGCAGATTCGTCCCCGGTCTTTTGCGTTGCTTGGTATTGACTGAGGAATTGGCCATTCAGACGCGCATCGCTTGTTGCTCTTTTGCGCTGTCGCTCCTTCTCGAATCTTTCTGAGACCTCTGTTTCTTCTTGGAGACGGCGCTGTTCCTCTTCATCCCACTTTCTCTGCTCTTCGGCCCATCGTTTTTTCTCATTTTCAATTTCTAAACGCTCCTTCTCTCTCAATCGTGCCGTCTCTTCGGCCCAGCGACGTTCCTCTTCCTCTTTGCTGCGTTGTTCTTCTTGCTGTCGCTGCAACTCCTCTTCTTGTTGTTGACGTTCTGCTTCTAGTTCTGCTTCTCGGCGACTCTTTTCTTTCTCAGCGAGACTGGGCACGGAAGGACCTGGCGCTGTAATCTGCCGTCTAGCCCCAAAAGCGATTCCCTGGTTGCCTTGACTTGCTCCACCCATATAGCCGTACTGGTGGATATTCCATGCCGGCGCAGTATTCCCCTCGTCTGATCGTTTACTCCAGCTACTCAATGCTGGCGAAGGCGATGTCGGAGACTTTCCGGCTTTGTGCGGGCTAATACGACCGGATACGCTATCCTTGGAGGTAGGATCAAAGGTGGCCGAGCCAGTGTGGCTCACATTACTGACGCCACGGGACCTCGATCCGAATCCGAAATTCGATCCTGTCCCCTGGGGACTTACCAATCCACCTTTACTTTTGACACCTCCTATGGCGAGAGGGAACTTGCTTGGCTGAATTGCGTTGGCACGGCGACTAAACGCAGCAAGACACTGTAGGACTTGCGCTGGATCTTTGCGTTCGTAAAGATCGACGGTGAGAAAAACATCGTGAGGAGGGAGACTCAACGGTGCTAACTGGCAAGCGCGAAGAAAGTGAGATATATTTTCCATCTGTACGAAAGGCATTGCCGATTCTTTGTATTTCACGCCGGGGGAAACAGCAAGATTCACTAGTCTGATAGCACGTAAGCCTCATGGGGTAGAACGACATGCAGACAGATACATCATTCATACCTGCAGAGCGCAACGCCATCTTTAAGGGCGTCCAATAGGTCCCCGGGTGGTAGCCTTTGGTGAAGAACTCCTTCGATCCAATCGCGTACTTCGTCAGCGGCCTGCGGGGTGTATTTGGAAAGGCGCATATTGCGCAGGTCTTTATCCAGACTGGTGACTGAAGCCATGGTGTATGTTTATTCAGCCCAGCGGGCACGGAATGCGAGAAGCAGCGCGCACACTTGTTGCAGCGGGGATCCTGAGTGGGTGTGGGAAGGCAGTGCTAATTCAATCAGCGCGAGAAACCGAGTTCAATGCGAACAGAGAGGCCGAAGAGGATGTGGCTTTGATCGATATGGCTCGCTAGGGAGGGAGTGATAGAAAGAGAGGAAAGGAAGGGAAGGGAAGGGGTGTGATCCTTTTAGGCAGGCATTGGGGGGGGATCAGCCCCGTCCTGCGGATGACGTTGCGCGACGCTAAAAATAATTAGTGTTCCCCACGCGGCCTTTTCGACTCCAAAATTTATGCCTACACCAACAGCCAGCATTGTCAGAACAGAGCCAGACTACTACGTACATACAATTTGCATGCACATGGCTTTCTAACGCGCGGTTGCAAAGCTAGGTTCGTGGGTGCCACCGCGGAACGACCGTGTCTGGCACAGAACCGCGGAGAAAGTCCCTGCCACGTACTTTGTCTGCCAAAATGAGCCCGGTGAACAGCTTATGGTTTAAATGGAAGGCTTTAAGGCTTCCATGGAGGAGGTCTTGGGTAGTTGGTATGAGGCACCTGTCCTCTCTAATCGCAGACCGGAGTTGTACTAACGAATCGCTCTCTCTTAAGGCCAGGATCTGCTCGGCAACACATTCTGGGAATTTCGAGACGCCTTGAACGCAAACCGCTTGCGGCGCATTGTCAAATACAACAATAAAGCACATCTGGGAGATGTGAAGATTTCTCGTATGGATGCCTAGTCTTTTACTTTTGGGTTGCAGGACATTTGGGGCGGCTTACAAGTGGAACAGCGCAATGGCATCAATGGCTTCGATATGTTCGCCAAGAACCACCGAGCATCGACGAACAAAGGAGAGATGTGATCCGACAAGTGCAGATCAAGAAACTAGCACAGATTGCAGACGAGAAATGGGCTGCGAAACCATCGCTACTTGACAGGCCGCAAGCCCAGTCACCGACACCTGCAACCCGAACGAGCGATCAGGCGACGCATGCTACGGACCCATCAAACTCGAAATCTCACGAACGGCCAGACGCAGTGAAGAAGCCTTCGGCAAATGTCCCGACCGGGCCGGGAGAGACCTGGCAACCAGAGTCGTGGACACCCGGCGCAGCCCGACGATAACTCGTTATACAAAAGGAGGGAAAAACGCGCATTCGGTTGTTTGGGCGATTCTGTCACTAAAACTTGTCATGTGCAGGACACATTCAGAGACCTGGGCCAACGTGCTAGCAAGCGATGTAGCGAAAGCACGTTGAGGTCTCTTGTATATATGAACATTGGCAATTGATCTTCTCTTCCTTGGCAATGTATTTTATTTGATCTGGAAACTAAATTGTTATTTGGGGAATGGAATGAGACCACCTAATATGTATACTATCTTGATATTTTGTATAGCACTGAGAATGGATCGGTTTCCAAGGTTCGACATCACAACCTAGCAATATATATACATCGCATATGAATATCAAAAGAGTTTGAAAACAGTAGAATATGGGAGTCACATTCCTAAATCGGACAGAACAATAAGATATGATATCCTAGCTAATACAATTAAAACAAACATGCAATGTATCTATGTTAGATCAAGTTCCAAAATGACAAAATGCGCCTGACGTCCAAAGCTCAAATAGGTATATAAGTAGTAGTAGCACTAATAGTACAGGCAAAATATGATTAGGGTTAGATTAACAATAGAGTAAGTATCAGGGTCCTCAACATAATACCGCTTCTAGTGCCTCGACATCGCCGCCAGCATTCCGGACAGCCATCAGTGCAGCCTCACTAAGCTTCCGGCGCTTTTCACGAGCTTCTTGCTCTCGGCGAGCTTTAGTCTTGGAACTACCGCTAGGAGCGACGCCGGTAAGGATTTTCTTGCTGTCACTTGGAGTAAAGTTGACAAAGGACACGTTCGATGCCGACTTAGCGCCCTTGGAAGGAGTGCCCAATTTGTTGGTTGCAGGTCTCGGGGCTGTTGTGGAATGGGAAGACGACTTTCGGGCATGGGTGCGGCGCTGGTTCTTCAGCGCGGCGCGTGACTTGGGTGACGTTGTATTTGTGGGAGACAACGAAGGGGAGCGTGATGGATTCTCGAGAAATTGTTGCTGAGTTGCGGCCATGTAAGGATGATGCGAAAATGTAATTTGCTGATGAGAGGTGGTGGGAATTTGCGGTGTGCTTGAGGAATGCAGAGTTGCTGCTGGTGTGAAGGCTTCGGAATTTGAGCCAAGATCGTATGTAGAGCCAAAGTCAATCATCAGACCGCTTTGAAGTAGATCATGTTGTTGAATGGAGGTATGCATTGGCGATTTATGCGCTAGCGACGAAACAAGGTAGGAATTCTGGTTTTGCGCCTGAGAGACACGCGTCGGCAAAGGTGAAGTCCACCAATGGCCATCATGGCCATTGATGTCTGGTGTGAATTGAAGGGTCGACGCAAGGGCGTCTGCATGCCACGCGTGTAGTTGCTGTGAATCTGACGAGGGCGGGGTTTGAAAGATGTCATCCACTGGAGGTGGCGTCGAGGTGTTCTGATTTATAAATCCATGTTGCTGCTGCTGCTGAGCTTTGTTCGCATACATAGCTGAGCTATACTGGGATGAGACATCTGCTGCATCTCGAAGCAAGTTCTCGCTGCTGGCGTTGAGATGGATGCCACTATCGCGTCGAATGTTTTCATTCTGAACAAGAATATCTGATGGAGGAGGTGAGAGCGGAAGTCGCTCCTCAGCACCACGCATCTGATTGTTGTAGCGCTGAAGTCGCGAGGCCCAGCTTTCTGGATACGCCATTTTGGACCTTTGGGTATGCGCTGAGCGCATCAAGTTGGGTGAGTAGCTCTGTTTACGAAGCAAAGTACCACGATCATTCAGCTCTCGTTTGCGAATGTTTTTGGGGGTGATTGGAGCACTTCTGGAATGGACCTTGCGGCTGGGTGTTGCTGGGGGCGAGGATGGTGAAGTAGATAGTAGAGCAAGAGCCTCGGGAGGAGACGACTCTTCCAGGCTTACAGCGCTAAAATCGGACACAACTTCAGAGGGTTGGACTGTGTCATGAAAAGGTCTGGGCCGGTGCAACTGCGATTCATTGAAAGAGTCCTGCTGTACGGACCATGCATCTTTTCGCCAAGTCTGCGGCGACGACTGCAGGAACTGCTTGGATCCGGTGGGTGAAAGTTCGCCACAATCACTGACTGCAAAGAACTGGTCAAAGTCACCACTAGTAAAAGAAACGTCTTTATTACCGTCACCACTAGTGGAAGGGTCCGTGTTGACGTATTGGTTAAATAGGTCGTTGAACGAGTGGTCGAATGCTGGGGCGAACATGATGAAGACTTGGATGGCAGTATTTCCCGCTTTCGGTTAGTGGGAAATTGGCATAGAAGGTTTCCAATCGTTGACGTGTACAATGATTGGAAGAGTAGAAAGGCGAATGGCTCTGTCAAAGGTCCTAATTAGGGCAATGTGGATCGACAGGCGGACCGGGTCTGCAATGCAACAACAGAGAGCACAAACAAACTCACGAAAAGATGTTTGACAAGTGATACATCAATGCAAAAAAGACAAAGTAAACAAACAGACAATAGGCGGTATTTGAATGGCGTCTGATGCTCCAACCAGCCTCCGACTTTCAAGACGACATTCCACAAGTATCTAAAGAAAGAGTCGCGGAATGCTGCCAGCACAGGAGATCAGAGCCAATACATGCTTGAGATTGAAGGTCAACCGGTCCTTATCCACCCCAGGCCCTGTGATAGGACAGTTTTACAGTGGCTAGCATTCCCGGATTTGCAAGAACCATTCTGTTTAGCCACAGGGAAGAATGTCCAGGACCACTATTGCCAAAAACAGCCATGTCGTATCCGAGATTGCGCCGCGGGTCAACCGTTCGAGCCGAGAGGCCAATGAAAAGTATCTAAGTATAGAAAAATGGTGTCGGAGCCATTCATCACAAAGGCTGGAACCTTGGTACAATCGCCTAAAAGAAGCTGGACGATAGAGTTGGGTCAATATCCAACAGGTATATGATGTGTGAAGTGTAAACGTCATGGATGGCACCCTGTGTTCCCGCACTTGGGAGCGATGTAGTCTGTATATACCACGACCATCGGCGATAAGTCCGTCAAGTATCATCAAGGCCGGTCAACCAGAGCTTTCATGTTGCCCCATCGGAGCTTCCCACAATGCCAAGCTTGTCGTTCCCTGACAGGCTCTCTAGTGGAGGTCACATTTTGGTCATTGGAATGCTGGAGTCTCAAAGGAATGTGGAAAGCCAGCTTCAGCAATGCTTAAGTAAGCTGTCAAGACCCAAATTTGAGAATTGGCCATGGGCACTGTAATGCGAATCTATCGCGCGCAATGGCAAGCCGACACGCAAATCCTTAAGCTTCTTTAGGTGTCGGGCATATCGTAAAATCAATCCATGTGGTGCATAGGGAACACGCTTGTCAGCTTCTGGCAACATGTGCTCCGTAGATCATGGGGGCTTCGCAGATGAAACACATGTGGAAATGTTCTCGAATTCACTGTGCAACATGTGTGCACGGCGTTTTCTTTGTCTTGCTGCGGGATACTCTCTTTTCAGGCCCTCGATAGTTCCTTTTTCTGTTTTTTCCAGGGGTTGAGGAACGCGGCATATTATTCTTTGAAACGCTCTGGGGGACGAGGGCTCTTGGGTATTCAATAGCTGTATATAACAAAGGATCCCCGAGTCATTGAATCAAAGCTTCGCGCTCCGCGCAATGCTCCTTTGTGCGTAAGAGCCATATCCGAGCACTTTTCAGTCGAAACCCGGGGGTTCGCTTCTAAAAATATAGCGACCTTGCTCGCTGGTGGATTGATTCGAAGGCCCTCCATGGAGCAGCACGCGAGCAACCCAGAAGAGGCTGGGTTAGACCGCAGAATTGCAGTATATTTAGTTTCAGTCTGTTGTTGGAGTGAGTAGCCCAGCAAGTAAGTAACGTAGTGATGCATGTGGAAGGCGCTGGAAGCCTGGAACGGACGGACTGCCGGGCCGTTGTGGCCTCAGGCCCCAATGTGACGTTGGGTTGGCGTGACGGGCCGGAGGCCGACCGAAAGCGAGGAGTCATGATGGCAACCGACGCTCCTGCAAAACTCTGACTGCCACCCACCTCACCTTCTCTTCACCTCACCTCATCCACCAACAAGGCATATGCTCTTATCTCCTCGCGCTCGTATCAACACGAACGTTCTGTCCATTCCTAGCAGTCAACCTGAGTGCTAGGCCTACTCGACGTTTCTACACAGCATAGCCGCCTAGACTGCGGGGGCCTATTTGGCATTTGGCAATAATCCCAAGGCAACCTCTACCGGGTCGGAGTTTTGCATACCAACGTATATGCAGCGTCGAGTTAGTCCGGTATTCTTGAAAGAACTGATCTCGCAAGTTTAATCGATATCTCGCCAATATCCATCTCTCGACGCGTCGCATCCCAGTCAAAGAACCTGCCGAAAGCCACAGAGAAACCCTCTCCAAATCGTTTCAAGGACAGCATCGTGACCTATTCGGGACAAACTACCGCTCTTCAAAGAATAGAAACGCGAATTCAACAGGCACTGTGGCCGAATTCGTGGACAGCGCTGACAACTACTTCACTTTTGCCTTGCCGAATATCCCAATATTGCTATGTTTCAAAAGTGTTCCTACGCTGGCATGCTGCCGGTTGTCTAAGTCACTGTCCCTTCACATCATCCATAATGGACTGCGCACGTATTGTTCGTGGCTGGAGCCCTTCTATTATTGATCTCTCCCATATTCACACCGCAGCGGCGTTGAACCAAATCCAAGGCTACAACAGGCTTCTGCTTGATACCTCGAGTTTTACCAACACTTCATTGCCTCATCTTTGAGAACCCAAAACTTCCATCTAGGTCGAAGCTAGTGACGTTTCGCCAATATGGAATTCTCTATAAAGAAATACCACCCGTGGAGCTCTCTTCCAACCGCATTTTCGCGATCACAGACTGCTTCTTCCCTTCGTGACAGTTCTTGCACTTCCGATGATCTTTCCGACATCTCATTGGCGACAACCAACACAACTATTACCAATATCTCGTCTACATTGCCGGACCTGGGGATTCCAATTCCGCACACCCCCAAGCAGCATTTTAAATTCCAAAGTTCTATCCAAAGCATCAATGATGCGGATTTTGGCTATGAATCCGATGACTCTAGAATAGAGGCTGCCGAGCATGTGGAGTTTAGCGAGCATTTTAATCAGTATCCAGAGGATTCGCTGCAAGGCGATGAAATATTTGCGTTCGAAGACTGTTCCTATGATAATCTGGAAAGTGCCACTTCACCCTATGACGCCTACAACACTGAATCAGAATCAGAATATGAAGAATTCGAAGAATTTGACGAACTTGAAGATATCGATGAAGCCCTTGATGAGTACGGGGACTTTGAATTTGATGATTCGCACATTGCATTTGAAAATTCAGTCCATTTTGACACAGATGTCTCGTACATTGATAACCTCGAGCATCCAGATGACAACGCTGATGAGGATGCGGGAGGCCAGCCCCCCATAACTCTTCATGAGATGATGTTGCTCGCAGGGAGTCGTCGGGATCATGTTATGGTTGACCCTGAAGACGGCAATAACGACGACGTTGGCAGTGGAGACACTTTTATCGCAAACATCATTATCCAACAGCTCGTAAAGGATTATGCTAGCGATATGTTGGATGTGGACAGGCAACTTTTTGTCGCTTTTATCAATGGTATTCACGGAGACACAAAGCACAAATATCAATCCTATCTCCATGATCGCGTACAAGGATTTCGAGAGGGCCGCTTTCAGTCTCCTTTCTTCGAAACGGAAACAGACTCATCTGGCTGCCTTTTCCTTGACGAAGCACTAAAACATGTTATTGGCATGTTCCGCCACATCGTTCTCCGCGACGAGTTTGACGAATTGGCTCGTCTTGCCCAGTCTTCGGGATTTCAGGAACGAACATCTGCATCGACGCTACGGCAGTCTTTTGCTTTCATGGAAAGAATTGAACGTCTTCTGTCAGAGCGTTTGCTCCAAGGCATTACCAGCGTTGGCCAGGATGAGCTGAGTTTCTTTGCGGATGGAGTGGTCTATGCACTGGCACATCCGAACATATACGCGTACGATGTGACAGCCATTTCAGTACATTCGGACAATGTCATTCCAGGAGATCATGTGCGAATTGAAGTGACTGATGGCGAGAAAACAAAATAACTTGTTTTGTTTGGCCTCCCACAGCTGATCCAGCACAATAACAAAGCTTGGAAAGATGAAATAGTATCTTAGCGGCTGGCTCCGGTGACCAGCAGATACCGAGGATCCCACGACATGTTACACTTCGTGCCTGATCAATTACGTTTTGAAGTTTCGTGGGATAAAAGACAAAAGTTACGTGGAATATCTATCTCATCATGGCCATAGATAGAACGGTGTTTTTTATTTATTCATGTACTTAAGCGTGACCTTTACTGAATTGCTTATTCTTCCTTTTCAATCACATCCTGAAAGCTCGAACTCCCGTCTCCGTAGAAACTGCGCTCCACAGGCTCCAGACAGTTTCACTTGTCTAGAGCATAGAAGTCTTAATTATATTAAACTTCCAAGGTTGGGATCCAGGCGGCATTGGGCATAATAGCCGAAGTACTATCCTTGCAGAGAGTAGGCATAAGCCATACGAGCGCATAGTGGGTCGGGACTATTAATTGAGTGACAGCTATAATACAATGCTATTACTACGAAACTTAGCTTCTGGCTAATGGTCATAACTCATGTCCATGACTCCAAAATCTCTTAACGTGCTGCATAGTAAGACAGTGATGGTCACGGAACTGTTTGAAACACAAGCTAGGCCGGGATGATACTTGCCGGCCCTTGACAATAGCAGATAAGAGAATATGTTTGTTCCATTATTATTATTATTATTATTATTATTATTATTATTATTATTATTATTATTATTATTATT
>WTTZ01000124.1:0-65913 GCA_011750695.1 Penicillium sp. OUCMDZ-019
CCAGCGCGCTGCACGGATTCCTAGCTGGCTCAGCAGCCAGCTTGCTCCACAGATTCCTAGCTGGCTCAGCAGCCAGCACGCTGCACAGATTCCTAGCTGGCTCAACAGCCAGCTTGCTGCACGGATTCCTAGCTGGCTCAACAGCCAGCTTGCTGCACAGATTCCCAGCTGGCTCAGCAGCCAGCGCGCTGCACGGATTACTATTACTAATATAACTCTTCTCGGAGCTTCTACAGCCAATCAGCTTCAAGCGAAGATATATAAATATATAATTTATGGTGGTGGTAGCTTATGGCCATAGTATTTAGTTCTTTGAGTATATCGCTGTACCTTTTTGAGGCTATGGTGTAGTAACTTTATGCAATTACTCCAAAATAACTAGTAATTCTAGATAGACAATATTAGCATCATTTTAAAGAGAAATCAATTTTATATAACACTACCATCGCACTTTTTTGAATAAAGGGGTTATTATAGAGCGCGCAGCGGTTATAAAATTCTGATTTTATATACAACGCTATACGCTGTACCTTTTTCTAACAAACTCAAGCACTTTTTCCTCAGACGCTCCGGCTTACACCAGAGCGTGAGATTACCCAATCCAAAGACAATTCGGCAGAATTCTCGCGCTAAAGGTCGTGGTGGGTCTAGTGGAGCGTCTGAGTTGCTGAGATAAGTTACAGAGACGTACCTAAGCCTCATTAAGCCCCATCGAGGCGCCCATGCTGAGGTTCAAAGGTCTCAAGATTTTAATCTTTTTAATCTTTTTAGTTCTCACAGTATAATTGACTCCTGAATCTAATCAAATGGAACCACGTGGTGTCTCTTCACGCGCCCATTGGCCGGGAATATAGCACTTCTAGAAGAAAAAACCGTCCGGGTATAGAGAAATAATACGGAGAAGAGATAGTTAAGTGAAGGCATCCTCGGCTCACGGTGCTCCACCTCGGTAGGCGGCTGGCTTTTAGCGGTCCGGGATGCCGAGTGCGTATTACGGCCTTGCAGGATACGATGTTGTTTGTCATATCAGCCGATAATTTCTGAAGGACAGAGATTAAGCCATTCAACTGTCTGTCAAACGTGGTGCCAAGATGACCTCTATAACCACAGAAAGCCATAAAAAACGAGATATACTTGTATTGCGTCTGTTTGATTACCGGTAATCAACCTGTCAAAGAAAATGTATGCATCGTCACAAAATTTTATTCAAAGACCCCTTCAAACATAGCTATTTAAATTCACGAACAAACAACACGCCGTATATGCTTGTCAACAGACTCCATCTCGCGCCCTGAAAAGAATCTTCATACGATCTATTCTGTTGCTTCCTTCTTTTCGTCATCTTGCTCATAGCCCTCGGTCTTCATATCCTTCAAGCCAAGGTCCTCCTCTTCCTCTTCAGTACGAGTGTATTCTTCCTCTTGGAGCTGAGGGTCGGGGTCAGGCAGATGGAGGTTCTGTACATAACTGTTGGCTAGAGGGTCCTCGAGGGTAATAACAAATTTGAGTTCGCCCTTGATCGCAGAGTCCAGGCGGTCAAAGAAACGAGTCCATGTCTCCTTATCGGAGGATGTCAACGAATCACCAGCGCCAGTGTCTCCTACATCGAAGATCTGGCCATGCAATTGATCGCGAACTTCGGTCAACAGACCCTCGACAGTGGTGAATCGGCCACCGAGTGTTCCAGGTTGCACAGACATCTCCAGTTCGTGGCTGAACAGCGCACATGTGTCCGACTTCAGGATATCTCGTGACAAATCCTCGACAGTTTCCACTTTGAGAACAAGACGTTTGCCTTTCTCTGGTACTTCACCACCGGTTTTGACTTCGTTTGTTTTATAACCGCAATGATCACAGATCGTAGCCCAGACAAAGACTTCCTTGAAATAGGGAATGCTGACTTTTTGCATGTTCACAACACATGATTTCGCGCATCCAGGGCACTCCGCGGGAAGGGTATAAACTTGTCCATCGATGATATCGAGATCTTCAGGATTACCGGCACTTTGAACCATGTTCTGGGCTTCGGCCTTTTGTGCGTCTGGGTCTGCTGCAATACCAAGCTCCTCGTTCTGTTCGTGAGATCGAGGGTAATCCCGACGTTTGTATTTGTTGCCAGTGTCGTGTGTGGTAGGTGCAATGAACGAATTGCCTGTCATATCATCAATCGAAATGGTGAAGGGGTAAGCCTCTCCCTTCAACATCAGAGCAATCTTCTCAATAATAGGTTGCAAGGCGTTATATAATTCCGGCGCTTGTGTTTTTCTTAAATCCTGTTCGCTCTCTAGGGTAGAGTGAATTTTTTGAAGCATGCCTTCCACATTGCTAAGCTGACTCTCCCCCTTCGGCATTTCGATCTCCAGCGTCTCTAGCTTGAAGATCGCAACGTCACTCTTGATAACCTGTCGCTGGAAATCATCCTCATTCTCCACCACAAGAGTATATTTGGTACCAAATACTTGGATTTGAGATGCCGATTTTACGGAGTTGTCTTGGGCACCGCAGTGTGGACAGGAGAAGGACTCCAAAATGATATCTCTAAAGTATGCTGAAATCTCTGTTAACATGGTCCATGACAATACGAGGTTCTTTACTTACCAACACGGAGAAGCAGGAGTCGAGTAGTACCCTGCTAAGGTTAGCGGTTGCTTCAACCACGAGCAGAGGCGTGAACATACGTTCTCATGGCAGTTCATGCAAAGACTTTCAACTTCAACAACCCCATTGTCATCTTCACCCTCGACAACATCTCCAAGGTTTTTGAACTGAGATTCATTTTCCTCCTTCTTCTGGGTCATGGAATCGAGCATGCGATCCATCTGCTCGGTTGAGTCTGCGACGGCGGCAGCCGGAGTGGCGTTGTCCTCTTTCGACATCGTAGCAAGTATTTCGTGAAAGGGGCCTTCTGGGGAGAGTTGACTGACGATAAAAACCGAACGCTTTGCGCCGCCAAAAGAAAAAAAATGCTAGGCGGCGAACGAAAGGTCGGCTGTGGTTGGCTGCGGCTGCTGCCTTGGCGGGGTAGCACCTGCCCTGGGCCGCGCCTGCCTTAACCAAAGACCAGAGCAACCCCGCGCTTATCCCAAGCAGGAATAGAGCTATCGGAAGCCGGCCGCCAGTTTATCCGACGCGCGTAAGGCAACAAGGCATTCAACGAATTTTATGTATTGGCAGGGAGACCAGACAGAGGATGTCCCTCACTGCTGCAAAAAGTCAAAAAGATCCAATGACGAGCCCGATGGCTTCGACTCTTGCGAGCGCTGCTTGGACGCCAACAGAGCTTGAAGCCCTCCTTGTTTCCTGGCCTTGGCTCTCTTTTTACTGCTTGCATTTTCCAACGTAGCTCTAGTGGAGGCCTCAGACGTAGAAGACATATCGGCAGAGCCCAATAATGATTGATCAGCTGTAGACGCGCTGGGAGTCGAAATGGCATGCGAGACTGCCGGAGCACCGCTTGGCTTTGGTTGTTGTGCCCGTGTTTGAGGCCGTCGATCTTGTATTGTCCGGCTGGAACAGCGCAGGCACTTGAACACAGACACCCCGTTTGAAGTGCCGCGACTCTTCTCCTTGCCAGTTCTTTGTTTGACTCTGACGACTTTTGTGTGACTCGTCTTTCTCGGAGAGCCGCATGCACCGCACCAAGACTCATGCTGTCGAGCTTTGATCGCCTTTGAATTTTCATGCAGTACGTGGTTGTGCAGTGCCATCAAATGTGCAGCAGTGGCGGTGCTCTGAGACCTCAGCACACTGGCAGAATCCTGCAGAAATTTGCGTCGTAAAGCAGACTCGTGTGAAGCCATTATTGCGAAGCGTCGAAGTTGCTGGAGGACGGCTGCCGGGAAGGAAGCAAACTGGGAGGTTAAGACTCTGGCTGCCGGCACTTGCCTCAACACTGCCCAAAAGCTCACGGCTCACCTCACCTCTTCTTTACTCAGAGGACTCGCACCTCCCAACTCACCACATCCTCTTCCTGCACATCTCTCTCCATTACTCTACTCTCACCATCTCGACTGCGACCATCTTCTCATCGAAAAAATAATCCTTTCTTCTCTCAATTGACACTACGAACAGCAGCAACTGGTCTTATTTTTCTCCTCTACCGACTTTCACATCCTACTCTCCTCACATCCATCTCTCATCTCTCATTGCTCATTATTCAAATTATGTCTGAAAACACGCAACATGGTGGGGTGCGAGTTGCACTCGAAGGCTGCGTAAGTCTGAAAGACCCTCCACAAGAAAAAATATTAATGCATCAACAGGGACATGGAAAATTACATGACATCTATGCCAAGGTCACCGAGAGTGCAGCGGCCAAGGGGTGGTCAGGTGTCGACCTCGTCATTATTGGCGGGGACTTTCAGGCAAGTCTTCAGTTATTTCTCACAAGATGCCCTTTGACTAACGGACTCTAGTCTGTACGCAATACGCATGACCTCAGCGGCATGTCTGTGCCCATGAAGTATCGAGAAATCGGGGACTTCCATGAGTATTACAGTGGGAAGCGCATTGCTCCATACTTGACAATATTCGTTGGGGGCAACCATGAAGCCGGTAACTACCTCTTCGAACTCTATTATGGTGGTTGGGTGGCCCCAAATATTTACTACCTGGGCGCTGCCAATGTTATCCGCTTTGGGCCATTACGAATCGCCGGCCTTTCTGGAATCTGGAAAGGCTATGACTACAATAAACCTCACTTCGAACGCCTACCCTACAATGCCGATGACGTGAAGTCCATCTACCATGTCCGAGAACTTGACGTACGTAAGCTTATGCAAGTTCGTACGCAAGTGGACATAGGCTTGTCACACGACTGGCCTAAAGGTGCTGAGCTGTCTGGCGATTATGAGCATTTATTCAGAGTGAAGAGGGGTTTTCGCGAAGACTCAAACGCTGGCAAGTTGGGCAGCACAGCTGCGAAGCATGTTTTAGACAGGCTGCGCCCGCCTTTCTGGTTTTCAGCACATCTGCACGTCCGATATTCAGCTCTTATTTCGCACGGTGAATACGTCCACCCAAAGAACTCATACGCAAATAGGCAAATCCTTCGCTTTTCCCAAGGTTTGGATGGGCCATCAGATTTCCCCCCCTCATCGTCTGAAACGCCAAACACAAACTTCGCACCGCAAGAGAAACCCTTCGGAGACAGTCTTATGGCGTGGAACAATTTTGCACAGGTTGCTGCGAAACAAGATGCCGAAGACAACGTGAAGTTCCTCCAAGAGCGATCTCAACCGGGAGAAAACCATTCACTCGATGTGGACTCGATCTCATACACCTGGCGACAGATACAGGAAGACGACCCTAACAGGAAAGTGATTGCTGTTCAGAAGAGTAACGCTGTGAAGAACGAAGACGAGATCGATCTTGACCTGGACAGCGACAACGAGGGAACCGGCGTCCAGATGGATGTTGACGCTGATGTCAAAGCGGAGACCTCAAATCCTGTTCAGTCCTCTCAGCCCGCCGAACCTATAATTCCTTCTGTGAACAAAGATTCAGAGCCTGTGTCCGAGGATCTTCGCGAACAGCTGCCAGAAGCATTCAAGCGGCAAGTTCCCGAGCCTGCCGCGTACGGTCCGCTCCCCGACGCAATCGTAAACACTCAGACACAGTTCTTGGCTTTAGGCAAATGCCAGGAACATCGTGACTGCAGCGATTACCTCGAACTCATGGAGATTTTTCCGACCTCGGAAGAGGGTGATATTCAGCGCCCTTGTGAATTACAATACGATAAGGAATGGCTTGCGATTTCTCGTGCATTGGAACACAATCTTACGATTGGGGATCCTAGTAGCCAAGTTCCATCAGACCTAGGGGATGAGAAGTACAAAGTCGACATCGAAGCAGCCGAAGCCTGGGTCCAGGAACATATTGTTGACAAGGGCAAGATCACCATTCCGCAGAACTTTGAGGTAACGGCTCCCGAATACGACCCAGAGGTCCCAATGAACACTACAGACATGCCGCCCGAATACAACAATCCTCAGACCGCCGCATTTTGTGAGCTGTTAGGCATCCCAAACAAGTTTTACCTTGACCCGGTCGAGCGCGAGCAGCGTATGATTGCCGGGCCTCGACCGTCTAATAATGTGCGCACACAACATGGCGGGCAAGGGCGGTGGTCACACCGAGGACGCAACTTCTCATCTGGGCGTGGTGGTAGGGGCCGCGGAGGTCGTGGAGGCCGTGGCAGGGGAGGTTTCCGCCATGGTCAGCCATTTTAAAGCATCCTTTTCGCAAGCTAGGCGCCCGCAGACTGAGATAGCACGTGGCTGGAGACTTGAATGTTGCTATGTAATCGTGGTTGATGACAAAAAAAATGTTTATTTCATGACTTGTACGATAGTGTGTCACGGAGCATGCCCATGTATCATGATTAGCCGAGAAATGATTCCGGATTTTACCTACAGATGAAAATACGATTTACTCATCTCCATCCATGACTTCCAAGATATCTACGTAGAATGTATAGAATAGACAACAATAGATCTCATATATTACCGCACTTTTCTCATCTGGGTAGGAAATAGCCTCTTCCTTCCCCTCGTCCATATTCATTCCATTGTTTCAAACGACCGGTTTTGTTGTCCAGCTATTTCCTTGCACTTGGGCTTCACCAGTAAGAGGGACTCCTAGGTCATTATCTTCAGATATCTTAATCATAATGCAGTACGAGTTGGCACTGGGAGAAGAAAGGATCTTGACACTTCTCAAGTCCTAGCTAGTGAAACCTGTTTCTTTTCTGATAAACCTACTTTTCTAGGTGTCTCAGAACGGCCTCAGGTAAGCCAGTTTTTCGTGAGGTTTTCATGTTATTGATTGCGCGAACCAGTCAAACATCCGGCTTTATATGTTATATCAGTCGTCGACTATATGACACAGGAAGTAATAGACAGAGTATCCTAATAGCTTGCATTTATATAGAGAACTGTCCAACATCCTCAATGCCTACGGGCAATAACTAGACCTAGTGTATGTCCCTCTATTGGGACGGGCCTTATACTTCAAGACCGATGACTGCACGCCGTGATTATTCAATCTCCTCTATCCTAGGCCGATTTGCGGGGTCACGCGCAGCCAACGGATTAAGATGCAACCCAGCAATCCTATCGCCAAGTTGCGGTCTTGGATCCTCGTTTAACCCCGATGATTGTGCATTAATACCCCATAGCAAAGACTTCTCCATCCATGTCTCAAGATTCTCCATCAAGACCCTGACATGCCCTCGTACGAGAGCATCTGTCTCCTGGCTATCCACATACGATAACGTGTTCAATATAGTCGGAATATTGCCGATTGTCGCAGGGCCGCGAGAGGTGCCAGAGCCGCCTGAAGAATCTGCTATGAGAGAGAAGCCAAACCCAAGCTTCTTTGAGCCAATCTGAATTTCCGTGTCCATGGCTTTGACGAGGTCAAGTAGAAGAACGGCGCTGGCGCGACGCAAGATGGCGCTTTCGGGGCTCTTCTCGAGCCTCAAGGTCGAGAGAGCAAGGTCGACGGCGGAAGATGCGAGAGAAGAGCCCAACCCGGCCAGATTCGTTTGTATAACGCTTGCTAATATGGAAATTGCTGAGGCTCGCACTCGGATATCATCTGGCTCCGCGTCTGACGCGGCACCAGCAGCCCAGGCAGATATGATGTTGGCTGACATAGCTGTTTGTTCCGGAGTTTCGGCATCGGAATCCTCGTTGTCGGGAAGCAATGTGTCGATTTCTTCTGTATCAGGTAACGCAGGTGATGAGACTTTCCAACCAGATGGCAGGTTGATGCCTTTTTCTCTTTCCTGGCGAGCTTTTTCTCGGTTTTCCCTTTCAATCTGCTCTCTCCGAGCCTTTTGGGCCTGGGGTTTATGCCCACGTCGTCCAGCCACGGCTATCATGCTTTCGCCAATGACACGCATCGCGTCACCAGTCAAGGCTTCTCCCAGATCTTCCACTGTGCGAAGCAATGACTCGCCGATTTTGAGTCGTTGATCCAATGTTCTTTCTTCGTTTCTATCGGCATATTGATCCACAAGCGTTTTCACAACGGTGCGCGGGTGATTCGATGCTAACTGGCCTATGAGCTTTATTGCGTTCAGATAGATAAACTCCTCGTTTGCGGCAGTATCTGAGCTCTGGCCAGATATAATCGACAGCAGAAGCGTCATTGTGGATGGTATATCGAGCACAGGCGAGGATTTGGAGATGAGTTTTGAGAGTAGCGAGAGTCCCTCTGCTTGCACCGGTGGGAGGGGAGATGTAATATCTTTCAAGGCTTGTCGGTGTGTCTCAAGGTCTGCAACTTGTGGAGATTTCAGCTCCTCCGTTTGTTGCGTGCCGTCGGGTGACTTGATCTGGATTTCTAGTAGCATTGAAGCGGTAAAGGCTGGATTGGTTAGGTTATGCGGAAGATCAGGCCGGAGTTGATCTAATTGTGACTTGATTTCATCAAGCTTTGGAAGAAGTGTCGGTGTCATGGGGAACTCTGGGGACGCCAGAATTGTAGATAGAAGACTGAATGTAGCTGATAATGTCTCTGATGTATTCTCTTGATCCTGGCTCCCGGCTGCTTCAGTCTCTACCGGCCTTGCTATATTGGCCAGGGACTCAAGAGACGCTCTTCCTCTCTCATGTGCCTTTCTTATCCGTTCCCTTTCATCTACTGCTTTCCGCTCGCTTTCAATGATGTGCTGTGCAAGTTCGAGGATCTTCAGTGGGCGCCTGGATAGAGTATCCTTGAAATCACTGAGCAGTTTTTCTGCTATTTTGGCACTGACAACCTTTGCCACGATGGCGTTCGTGTCTGAGCTAGGGTCGTAGTTCAACTTGTCTAAGAGAGTTGGGGCAGTCGGTTTTTGTTTTGATGTATCGACAAGCCATCTCTCGCTGACATGCAGGAAAACGTCCGCTGTCCGGTCCTCGCTTTGAGGATCACAGCCAAGCAGCTTCGAAAAGTTGTCTGCACGCGAGTCGAGCGCATCCAGCATTCGAACTATATCGACGTCGGATTCGCTACGTTTGATGATAGTCACACCATCACTTAGACTTTCTCGAAACGTCCAATTGGAGCCCCCATCCCACAGGAGGTTATCTGTCAGCTTCAGAAAAGGTGGAAAGCCCGGTGATAAAGTGAAAAATGTCTGTAATAGTGTCCAGCTTCTTTCATGCCAGTTTCCTTTGCCTTTTCGTGTCTGAGTGCAACATGCTAGACCCCATAATGGGAGTAGTATCGGCTGAACCAATCGTTTGACTAGTCCTGGATTGGGATGTTGCAAAGCTATGATGCTTAATCTCTCGAGAGCTAGCAGAAGTGTTGGCTCATCTACCAAGACATCTTTTGGGATTATCCGTGGAGCTGGTTGCGCCGCACCCTGGTCTATTGGGTAAAATGACTGAAGCCATTTCCTGGCATTTGGATCAATCGTTGCAGTGATTGCCTTAAATAATGGCTCTATAAAAATAGAATGCCCTATCGTGCCCGGTGCGCCATATGTCTTTTTTCCTAAAATTCCGTTGCCTATCACATATGCTGCGGTCCGTCTGAGATCACGCTCATCACTGTCAACCAGTGCTAGCAATTTTGGAGCGATGTTTTCGAAGTAAGCCGTAGGCTCCATGTCTTGCGGGACAGAAGACAGCAATTTGGAGGTTTGCATGATGGCCTGAACAGTAATCGGAGGACCATTAGGCGAGGTCTCGGAGACACCTTCCCCAAGAGAAGGGGCGAATTGAGATGCAAGAAACCATATAATATGAATAATTCCGTCGTCCCGTAACGCAATCTTCGATACACGGCTAGATATGACAGCTTTAAACCATGGAGCTGCATCTGGCTGCAAGAATGAGGAAAGCGTAGGCAGTAGGACGGAAGTGGGAGACCTATAAATCGTCTTAATGTTTGCGCCTTTATACGCATGTCCAGAGTGGGGGAAATACCCAATAACTATTTTGTCCAGCAGTTTTTGCGTACCAAGTCTTTCTTCGCCGGATATTTCGCGAGAGTTGAATGCAAGATCTGCAGCAGCGCTGATAATATCGCTCAAAACTCGCCCCCGGATCATTGATTGAACCCCTTCACCACGTTCATCAAGTAATATGCTTGTTAGTGTCGATAGGATACGATATAGAAGTTTTTCATTCCGTGGCTTGTCGCTTGTCATCTCAGGTGCCTGTCTAGCAATTACGCCAGTGGGCAGGTTGGAAATGACTCTCTTTTCCAATGGTATCCCGACACCGGAAGACAAGCAAGGATATACACCCTCGATGGAAATCAAGTCCAGCAACGTATACACAACTCGACGCCTCTTCGCATCTTCTCGAGCATCTTCTGCCTGGTGCAGCGGTTCACCCCCAATATTTACTGAGGGGGTTAAGGCATCATGGATGTGTTGAAGACATTGAAGCGCTTTTTCTACAACCAGAAAGCGAGCCTGTACGTCATCTGCAGACGGGGTTGACAGGTTCCGGCTAAGGATTTCGATGATCGAGCTCCCAGGATTTTTGCGAAGTTCATCTTATGGTGAGGTCAGCTCCATGCTAGCATTTACAAGGGATCTTTTCATTTGCCTGCCTCGGTCTAGAATAGGATGTAGGAATTGATTGGCGGCATCGAAAGCAGCCTGCACTTGTATATTGTCCATTTCGAGAACTGCGCATGTTGCATCATGTTATATCAAGTAGCTGAAACATCTAAGGTCTCGAATGTCTGAAGGCAAGATCTTAGATGGGTTTCGACTTTGCCTCCACCAGCGGCAACGGATGACTTAACTGCACGTGACCACGCGTCAGCTGCGGAACGCTTGGCGCGTCAAGCTTGATGACCAACTCGAGCTCGTTGCCCTTTTCTTCCCTTCTCCAACTCTCTTGATTCCACGAGCTGCCCGCAAGCTGCAACCTCGGAAAGATAGCACAGCCTAGCATCGCCTCGATCGATCAAATAAATACTTCTTGTTTATGCGCTTCTCTATCGGCTTCAAGCTACCTCGCATCCAACTCACCAGTCTCGGTCGTCTGCGTCGCTCACTTGGTCTTGTCCTTCGCTCTCTTGCCAGCAATGGCAATTTGTACGGTTTCATTCTCCGAATAGTTTCCCAATTTTTATCTCGCGCCTTCTGGGCCCTTGATGAGGCTTGGTCTCTACTGTGCTTTCTGCTGAAGTGCGAGCCACGACGATTCAAGGTAGATGGAAATTGGAACTTAACCCTAAGAACTTAATCGGTTTTCAGTTTCGCGGTTTATGGTTATCGGGTTCTCGACTAGCCGATTCTGACCTCACGGTCTGGAGTGGGTCAAAGAGACTCGAGACAACGTCCAGCTAAACAGGTTGTGCCATACGTATTTCCAAGTTCCCAAAAGGGGCGCGTGTCGGCCTTCCTTAGTTGGTACTACCCGGATCACCACGGAATGTTGAATATTTTGGCGCAATTGAGGGAAGAATTGGGAGAGATTTGGAGGAACACTGGGGGTCGTTGCTAATTGGCCGGCTCTTGGAAGGTGGACGAAGCACAAACTGCACTGCGTTGAGCACAGCGAATCGCCCCCAAACAACTGAGAACTGCCTTTGTTTTGTCTGAATCCACTCGTCGGAATCGATGATGTGTCTCGTCCAATCCCAACTTGTCCGAGCGCGTCTTCGTAGCGAGGTCCAGACAGCTCAAAGAAGGTTTTGGTTTTCCATTTTGGCTCGTTGTCTGTTCCAGTCGTAGCTATGTTGTCTTCAATACGTATTCCCCTTCGTGAAAGTGTTCCCTAACCCGGAAATTTTGGGAATTTCTGCCCCTTTTCTCGAACCCGACCCCTTGTTCGACCATTGTTCAACCTTTGATCACGGCATCCGCCACCGATCAAGCTTCATAGAAGGTTCCGATCCGCCGCGTTAGCTATCTCTTCGCAAGTACAGCTTGTGAATCGATTGATAGACGCCGATATTAGTGGCAAGTTTTTAACAACTCGTCCAACCCCCTTTCACCGGCGATTTTTGAGGATGTCCTTTGTTCGCCCCCCAACTGCCCTCTGGGTCGTTTGAGTCCTGGAGAGGAAACAAAGACCAGTCTCTGAGGATGCCGTATTACACACAAGGGAGACATATTCTGCTTTGCGGGGTATGAGGGCTTGACCATTTGACTATGCAAGATCTGCACCGACGAGCTGTTTGCGAGACTTGAAAGATAGTTAATGCCAGACATGAAGTATGATCGAACATGAAGCGTGCTAAACATGTGGTTTTCTAGATGTGTTTGTCGTCTTGAAAGGGTTTTGCTAGGTCTTGGGTTGTTCGTTCTCAGTCTGCTTCCCTTGTCGATGCTCTTGTGGACCGTTATCCGAAGGCTCACTAACAGCTTTGGTTGAAATATGTACTGCTCATGGAGCACTGTGCGCGTCGGCCAAGCATTTGCTCTCATATTGGAAATCGGTCGCGACTCTTGTTGATGATATGGCAGGTCACCAGGGAGGGACCTCTCTAGAGTGAGGATCAAAGCCTGGGCTTGTCTGAACTGGTTGGCTCTGTCCATCTATCTCTAGTGTCGCAGTCGAGTGTCAAAATGAAAAGGTTGGTTGGCGTTCGGCGTGTATTGTGCAGATCAATCCGGAGACATCTGAGGCGATCACCCATGAGGTAGAAGTATGATACCGGCGTTAGAACGAGCTGCTAGGGTACGAGCTGCGGATCAAGAAGGGCTGCGGTGGAGGACCGCCGTTCTCTTCACGGAGAACGGCCACTTGATTTTTTATAAGTTGCCCCGGTTGTGTTCTCTCACAAGGCTTGGCTAACTACCTTGACAGGGTTCTCGAAAGCCGACTCACGCGCGTTCTTCTGCTGGACAAATGGATCGAGGGAAGGTATCCTGAAGTTGTTCTGGGTGTAATCGTGCTTGATGTCATGTGAAAATAAGGGCGTTCATTCCCAAAGTCGCGCCTTCCCAGGTTGCCCACGGAGTACCTTCCCGGAGCAGACAGACGCGCTACTCTTGCCTCCATTTCATGTCCCAAGCTCTCCCTGTTTCTCCCCCAACACTTCTTCTTCTCTCGACAATTGTATCGCTTGACACTCTGCAGAACTTATTGCTGTTTTGGCTATCCAGTACTTTACACAACCTTACTTTGTTACCACCTTTCAACATGCATTTCCTTTTTATTCTCCTTCCATTATATGTCTCTGTGGCCGCTGGTCTCTATGTGCAGTCCCTACAGCACAGCTTTCATTCGCTGCCCGAGAGAGATCTCCAGCAAGGAAACAGTTCCAATCGAATCGCGAACGTGGAGGACGCCGACCTCGACGACGGTCTTGCACCCTTGGCCCGCCCCGGTGAGCGATGTGGCCGTGGCAGAGGAAGGTGCCAGCATCATCTTTGCTGTTCTGGAGCCGGTATGTTCACAAAGACTGCCAGCCTACAGTTTTTGATTCTGACGTTGCTTTAGGTTTTTGCGGCATAACCCCTGCTCATTGCATCTCTCC
Source organism: Penicillium sp. OUCMDZ-019 (assembly GCA_011750695.1). Lineage (NCBI taxonomy): Eukaryota > Fungi > Ascomycota > Eurotiomycetes > Eurotiales > Aspergillaceae > Penicillium > Penicillium sp. OUCMDZ-019. The sequence continues at coordinate 13,444 of WTTZ01000124.1, forward strand.
AGACTGTCAACTCGGTTTTGGCACCTGCGACGCTGACAAAAACCCCCAAGGCCCTCCTACCAAGGACATTTTACGCCCACGGCTTGGATCTGTCCCATATGGTCAAGCAATCATGTCATGTAAAACTCCGTTGACTTTCGCGATGACGTTTGATGACGGTCCCAATGAATATACCGCCGATCTTCTTGATATTCTTGACAAGTTCAATGCAAAGGCCACGTTCTTTATTACCGGTGTCAACTCCGGAAAAGGTCAAATAGACGACTTCTCACACCCTTGGGGCCCGATGATCCAGCGTATGCACCGTGATGGCCACCAACTCGCCAGTCATACATGGTCCCATCAAGATCTTAACAGCATTACACACAGACAACGTCGGGATCAGATGTTGAAAAATGAAGCTGCGATCCGCAACATCATCGGTGGCATTCCCACTTACATGCGGCCTCCCTACTCGAAGTGCAACAGATCTTGCATGAGAGACATGGCAAAGCTTGGCTACCATATCATTTACTTTGATCTCGACACAGCTGATTATCTCAACGACAGCCCTGAAAAAATCCAAGTGTCCAAGAATATCGTCGATGATGCACTGTCAAAAACGGAAAACACAAACGGCAAACCGTTTTTAGCCATCGGACATGACATTCATTCTCAGACGGTTTACAACCTGACCGAGCATATCTTACAGCGGGTGAGTGAGACGGGTTACCGGGCCGTTACTGTTGGCGAATGCTTGAACGATCATCCCGACAACTGGTATCGCTGGGACTATCGGAGCTGAACAGGAAAGCTTTACTGAAGGCTTCGCTTCATCATGTGCAGCACGACACCGAGTTGCTAACTAGTTGGTTGTATTCCTTTTGACAAATGTCGATTCTGGAGAGTTTTCAGCCGTTATTGTATATATTATTGTTCCACCCGGCATTTTCTGTGTATACTTTTATCCCGCTCTCTTCATTGAGACAGTTATGCCTTACATGTTCGTCATCGTAAGAGATTGTATTAAGAGTTCTTTCATTAATTCATACCGAGTCACCATACTCACATTGAAACAACCATCGTTCTCATTGTAGACATGAAGTAGTCATACTATAATAATATATACATACAGCAACCATGATAGATATCAGAGCTCATTAAATAATGCCGAAAACATGTCATAAACTATTATTCTTCGTTACTTTCTCACCACCTTCAGCAACGGCGCAATCCTTGCCCGGCGACTCAAACCCACCCTAAATGGAACCTTGCCGGTGCTAGAGATGGGCGTTTGCTTCGCTGGCTGCATCGCGCTGGCTATAGTAGGAGTCTCGACGCCGGCTCCTTGACCGACGTTTCCTTCGTTGACTGTAGCATCTGCAACAGGACCAGAAGAAGCGTCACGACTTTTGGGCGTTTGGGGTGTCTCCGTACTGGCTAACCCGCTATTCAGGTTATCGGACTTCTCCTTTTCTTGTGGTGATGCATGCGTTATGTTAGAAATGTCCTGAAGGACAGCTTGGTCTTCAGTAGAGGCAGCTGGCCCTTCGGCCGTCTCTTTTCTCTTACGGCCACGCTTTTTGGGCGCTTTGGGTTTTTCATCCGCAACTTGTTTCTCTTTCGTAGCATCTTTATCTGTTGACTTCTCTTCGATAGGGCGGGAGTTCTCCAAGGCTCCGGAATCTTGTGCACCTTCCAGCGGGCGGCTTTCAACCCAGATCACGTCACTTTCAGTTTGTAATTCGCCAGGTTTGTTCGGTATATCTGACGTTGTCTTGCTGCGTTTGACTTTCTTCTTTGACGGTTTTGGAACACTAACAGTCAGTGCTGACTCATTCGAGGTTTCTGGTACTCCGTCCTTCGAAGCGTCGAGGGCTGAAATCTGGTCAATCGGTGCGTCGTTTTCTTGCTTTTTGGGTCTGCCCGGTTTTTTCTTGACTGTTTGTTCTGAGACTTCAGCAGTGTCGTCAGGGGCAATCTTGCTTTCGGTATCCGCATCATCGGGTGCCGTTTGCTTTTTTGGACGCCCCCGTTTCTTCTTAGTACCCAAGGCGTCAGTATCGGTTTCGGATAACGGCTGTTGGGGAACGGTTTCTTCCTGGATTTCATATTGTGGAATTGACTCCGCTATCGTCTGTTCCTGCTCGTATGGAGCGTCTTCGGAGAATGGTAAGGTAGGTGGAGGGGATTCAGCTGGTATCGGTAGGGAGTTAAGCACAGTCGTTGCACCATGATCCTCTTCAGTTGTCGCAGGGAGAAGGACGGTCGGTGCCTGGGAGGTATCTTTCGGGATGGAAGATGCGAAGAAGTAATTGTAGGATGAGTCTGCTTCTGTGCTCTTTCCGAGTTCTTTGTGTGATGTTTCTTGTGAAGGCGAGACTCTCCGTCGTTTGGAAGGATGATCAAAGTCGTCTGCGACCATGCCGTATCCCGCATCCGCTGTTGGTGGCAAGGCATTATGAGTAGCATTGATGGTGTATAGAAAACTGTCATCGTGCAATTGTTCTGCACGATCCTGTCCAGCATGGATGACTGTAAATCGGTCAATTCGAGGAACTCAATGCGAAGATTGGCTTGTTCTATTACTACCTACCATGAGCCGGGCCTGAATTCGCCGTCGACACCCATCGTTCATCTTCATAATCGCCCGCCATGATAGAGGACTCGGATCTCAAAAATCGATCAAAATCCACTTGGGGCAGGTCGGACGCTGAAAGTGGGATTTGAAAGTCTTGGTGGTTCTCATCAACGCGCACTGCTCCTGTTTCTGTTCGTCTAATGGTTGTAGGCGCATACGACGGATCTTGAAGAGGGTCGCAAGAGGATGCAGCCTCAGATCGCGCATCACCATCTTCGTCGTCCGAGTCCTGTATGACACGCTGCGAGGACATATTTGCTGCTCATTAATGGGAAAAGAAAACGGTCAATATAGATCACAATTGGGGTAGCACCTGCCGGTTGACGCGCCTGCTAAACAGAACAAACATTGCCGCGTGCCCACGTGCTGATAAGATAAGCGTCGCGATAGAAGACCACCTGGGCAGTCAACGCAATGACATGTATAGTGGTTGATATCAAATTCCTTATAAGATTCCAAGTTATTGGGTACTAAGGCAAGGATTATTTATACAATGTTCATTATTTATATACAGATCGTGCTCCAAACTATTCAGTACCTTGTGATCCCATAACTCCCCGGCCAAAGAATTCGCTCACAGTCCCAAACCGATCCTTACTACGCTTAAGTTCCTCAGTGAAGAGACTATGTTGATCGGCAGATTCAACTTGGCGCCGCCGGATGGCTTTAATGGTTGCGTTCTGGGGCGCACAAATGGGACATTCGGCATCTTCGCCTGTCTTGTTGAGGCAACGTTGATGGAATGAGTGTTTGCAAAGAAAGTGGACCACAGGAAGCTCAAGGGCTCCGCCGCAAGATTGACAGCGACGAGCTTGGAATACAGCTGGTAGCGAGCTGAGTTGCTCCAGTTCCTTCCGCTTGGCCTCTGTCTCCGTCGTATAACTTGTTATTAATCGACGGTTCTAAAAATGTTAGCATCCTGGTACAGTTTCATACTTCATGTGGTGATCCAAGCTTACTGTTGAGATATCTTTTCGTTCTCGGTCAATATTCTCACTGAGATACCTCTTGATCATACCCATTGTGACAACAGCATTAGTGCTTAATGCCTGAATGACTTGCAATGGTGCCATCAACCCATCTTCATCGATCTTCTTGAGGACAACATTCAACTCGTCGCCAACTTCCGCCAGAATCTTAGGGCTTGATGAAAAGTAGGCCAGAGCATCCACATATAGTTGAGGTTCTTCTGGTCCGTATTTTCGCAGAGCTTTGATCACCCCCTGAGTGTCTTTGGCGGCCGTATACGAACGGAAAATGTCTGAACGCAATCCTGCCTGCTCCTTTACTAGTGTCGTTCCTTCTTCGAAGTTTGACAGATCTGAAAGAAGCAAGACGTTCGACGTTGAGATAGGAATCTTGCATCCGTTAGATAAAAAGGAGTTCCCAGTGAGGATATTGTTACTTACATCCTTGCCCTCAATCAAATTCTTGGCCTTGGTCTCCCATTCGTTCTTCACGCCTTGGTCTCTCGATTTCTTAGCGTTGTCAAGATACATCTCAAAAAGGGTGGTGTATAAATCAATTCTATCCTGCTCTTTCCAGGCCTTTTCTGAGATGAGAGCCTCGAGGAACTGAATAAATTCGGCTGGATGATCGACAAACGCCGAAAAGGCCGTTCGTGGTTTGGGAATTTTGTAACTCGGAATGTCATCGGCCTTATCAGAATCCTCTGACACCTGAGGTTCAGACGGTTGGGCCTTTGTAGCCGCACTCGTGCCCACATAGGGAAGAGGAATAAAGGCAGCTAAGCTCATAACGGCACTGGGCTGCTGTGTCTGTGACTCTGTAGGAGGCTCGATCTCTTTCTTTGGGCGATATTTCCCTGTATAGAATGTTATGAAGAGCTGGGTCGTATCTTGTGGGCAATGCCCTAACAATACCCGAGCATATTTCATTAGATTGGAATAGGCCTTTGATAATTAGTCATGATCACCTAAATTGAGTAGATGCAACGTACCACATCAGCTTCAAGTCGTGAAATGAATTCCAAGGCTTCGGCATATTTCTGAGAGTCTTCAACCAGAATGCTAACAACCATGTCATTTTCGCCGTGTTTGGTGGCTAGATATGCGGCTTGCTCGAAATATCCTCCTTGACGGCACATTGCAATGGCTGTTTCAAGATCGAATTTCAGTTCACCAGGAGCCTTGATGAATGAATCTAATTTAGACGTGTCTTTGAGTTTCGCATAGCAATTTAGAAGTAACGTCGTGTGATCCGCTGTGGCTTTGTCATGGTCGTGGAGCTCTTCCAAATATTCAATAAGATTGTGGATTCGCTGGGTATCCAGAAACTACGGCGTGTTAGAGATTTCTATGGTAGTTGGAATATAATAATGAGCATACCTTGCGAATGACCTGCGATGGCTCCGTATTCTCTATGGCTCTCAGGTACTGTTGCATGGCCGTATCATAATCGCCCTTCTGATAAAGGTAGTCTCCATATTTGCGGAAGATGACATTCTGCTGTAGAGTATCAATGCCAGCTTTTTGAGCCAGATTAATTGCCAATATATAAAGGTTTCTCTGGTATAGAATCTCAAGTTTCTGTTGCAGGTTCTTTTCATGATAGCGAGTAATCTTCAATCCAGTGTCAGTCGATTCTCATAACGAGTCGAGATATTCCTACCTTGCCATCCAAGCTTATCAAGAATAGATCGCCCCATATGGCAAATGCACTTTTAACGGGAGAGATAAGAGCCTCCGAGTGTGCAATAAAATTCAAATCGGTATCGAGAAGAGTGAATGTCGAGGTATTAAATATATCATCCGTTTGACCTACGCTAAACCTTCGCAACGAGTCGGACTTTGATGTTGAAGTCCTTGGTGGGCATACTAGTGCCACATAGCCTTTGAAAAGATTTAAAGACGTCTTCGGGCTATCGAAAGCGTAGCTAGGACCGCGACCTCGTAGACCATATGTATGTATTGCATCTTCTCGTGCGATCAACATATCACCTGTATCCTTATCGAGGGCCATACATCCGAGAGCGCAGCCGGCATCTTCGATGACCCGCGCAGGCTGGCCCTGGCCCCTTCCGGCGATGTTGAGCGTGAGTATACGATTTGTAGTGGCAATAAATAGGGTTGTAACGGTGTGGCCGCTTTGGATCTCTAGACCGGTTATGGGTTCTTGTGACTCAAAGACAATCCGTTGTCTGGCCCCGCGGTCATTGATAAGGTCACCTCGGATGATGGCAACCGAACCATTCGCAAAGCCGACGGCGACCTGAGACAAGTCTTCGAGTGTAACAAATGTGGATACCTTTTATCCCCTCTATGTAAGCGAATGTGTTGATATCAAGATGTAGGGGTATACTGACCGGAAAGGGTCGTCTGCCATTCTGGACAGATAAGGTTGACAAACAACGTGGTGCGCCGGTTTTCTTTTCAAGCTTATCAAGAGCCCAGACTTTGAGCACGGGCTCGTTGGGTAAATCCTCCGCAATTGTCACCAAGAGAGATGTGCCCTCGATCTGTTTCATATGTCGAATGACTCCGGCATCGTGCGCGTTGAACGAACGAACGACTTTAAACGTAGGCGATACTATGTGCACCTGTCCATCGTTGCTTCCGATAAACAGGTTATCGGACCCAGTACATATGCATTCGACATCGTCCTAAGATAATTGAAACGTTAGGGAGTGTTTTGTGGTCATCCGAACGGGCGGGGGGGATCACGTTGATGACGGATGCGCTATCCTCTGGGAGCTGGACTTGCGAAACGTCAAAGAAATTAAAAGCCTTCTTCTGTTGAATTTGTTAGGTTGCATCCACGAGATAAAAATCGGACAAGACATACCGAAGTTAGAGCCATTTGCCTTGAGCCCACGCCATCAGTCGGCGATAAGGTGTGAGGAGGTGAATTGAAGCTCTGGTGGAGCGGCTGGGATGAGGTAAACCGTAAGTTGTAACTAGTCCCTGGCCACGCTAGGCAACATCCGTCCTCGCGCATCGTGTCGATTTAATCACTGTATGTATCTCTCTCTGTTTATATTCTTATACCTTCTGCTCTATTTTTATACAAACTCATACTTTGTCCAATAAAAATATTCATTGCAATCAGATATGTTTTCTTTCATCCAAGATATAAAGCCCGTAAAGCTGAATCCTTCTCCAATCACCTAGTGTCAGGTGCATTATTGATCTGAGATGCCAATGTGTATCAGTAACTGACACAACGTTACAGTCCAGCCGATTTGATGACGCTTTGGAGATCATTTGTGGCCAGGGGGTACTGACTATTTTACAGAATGAGATCGTTCAAAGGCGAAATGAATGCAACCCTGACAGCATCAAATGTTGTCTCCATCCACCCAGGTGATGGATAGAAGTTTATATATTGTTTTCCATGGTCTTGCAACCCTTCCAAGGTTACTATGCACTCCGGAAATCATATGCATGCAAAGGTCATAAGCCAATCTATTCTTACTTTCGAAGGAGATCTGGCTTAGAAGCTTGCTACTGGATGTACCTAATTCTGTGTAACGTCTCATGCACTGCAATTATTCACCTCATCATGAAGAGAATATGCTCGGCTGACGGTATATCACAGGGCAATACTAATCCTCAGCTCACATGGCTTGCATTCGCAGGTTGTACATATAAAAAATGAATAGCCTCCGAGTACAAACCCCTGTCCCTCGTCCCTCGTCCAAAGCATCATTCAAACTCGTTTTTGTGACATAATATGGATGCACAGACCAGAATCAGGAAACTCTATGATAGAGTAGACTGGTCTCGACTTTTATTCACCGGGGTAATGCCTTTGGTGGCATTTACAGTCGGTATTACCTGGGTTCCGCTACAGCTGCGCACCGCTATCTTCGCTTTGGCGTATGCGTCCTGCTCTGGTATTGGCATTACCGCAGGTGAGACTTATACTTAGACTTTTTAGGCATGTATTGAATATGAGTACAGGATATCATCGTTTATGGTCACATAGATCATATTCCGCAAGCCCCATCCTGAAAATTTCTTTGGGCCTTCTGGGCGCAAGTGCAGGGGAGGGCTCCATTAGAGACTGGAGCAAAGCCCATCGAGCACATCATCGCTATGTCGACACTGACATGGATCCCTATTCTGTGCACAGAGGGCTCTTCTACGCGCATTACGGATGGGTTATCCTCCGGCAGAAACCAGAGGAAACTGGCCCCGTGAATATTCAGGATATCGATGCAGATCATGTTGTTCGGTGGCAACATCGAAACTACAATATGATTCTGTTTATCACCGCATTTATCTTTCCTACCTTCGTATGTGGACTGCTCTTTAATGACTTCACAGGGGGGTTTATATATGCTAGCTGTTTGAGGGTTTTTACGGTTCAACAAAGGACTTTCTGCATCAATTCCCTTGCACATTGGGTTGGCGAAAGACCATATTCCGAGAAGCACTCCCCTCGAGACAACTGGGTCGTAGCCCTTATCACTCTAGGCGAGGGATACCACAACTTCCACCACGAGTTTCCCATGGACTACCGCAATGGATATCACTGGTCCGCCTATGATCCAACAAAGTGGTTCATATGGCTCTGCTCCTTTGTCAGGCTGAGTTTTGACCTGAAAACATTCCCCGAAAACGAGATACAAAAGGGTCTTTTCCAACAGACCAAAAGCCAATTGGACAGGAAAGAGAAAGTGATATCTTGGGGCCAGCCACTGGATGAATTGCCAGTCCTGAGCCGTGCGCAGTATGCGGATTCCGTTCGAAATGGCCGGTCTCTGGTTGTTATTGATGGTGTGGCTCATGATGTCTCTGATTTCATCAATCATCACCCAGGAGGGAAGGCCCTTTTATGGAAGAATATTGGTAAAGACGTTACGAAGATGTTCCGTGGAGACGTCTATGCCCATTCTAACGCAGCGACCAATTTACTCTCCACTATGCGGTTTGCAAGAATAGTTGATTCTGCTGGCGAGAATAACTAGCCTACGTTACTCGATTTTTGTACATAAAGCTTCCATTGTGTTATGTATGTTGAAAGGTGATTTTGAGTCACTGAATTGTTACATATTTAGAGAGCACCTCGGCAGTGCCCTAGATATAGATCATGGAGCGTATTAAAAAATGTCCATGCTCTCAGATTATTTTCAACATGTGCTATTTTAGTAATATATTCACTGTATTCCTTTTCTAAAATGTACAACCCGAAATACAACACAAATGAGAAGACAACAACTTATGAGACAATGTCACTTTCTTTGCCGCGCCATAGATTCCAAAGTATTGAATTAGATGAGGGTTAGTTCGTGGCGTGAGCTTGGTGGCGATGATTGTGTGTCTTTTCCAGTGCTTCGAATACCCCTTTTTACCTCCTTGCTAACATCCCAACTTTGCTGAAGCCAGCTTCCAGCATCTTGTATTACTTGGCTCACATCAAACGCGTCCACGCTGAACAGGAATCCTTGTCCATCTTGTTGGTTTGTTGTTGGAGTTAGTCCCAGACAATGTCAGCGGGAGAGGTGGTAGAGACTCATGTTCGGAATCCTGCCCCTCTTTAAGAAAAGATCTGTCAAGAGATACTGATCGAGATAACGGGTGTGGTGATGCTGCGAAGCTAATCGTCTTCTTTGCCTGGGAGTTTATGACGTCTGCTTTGGGAAGAGACTTTCGTCCTGCCTTCGTTCCTGATATTTGTGGGGTTGCTTCACTGAAAGGCGTAATCGCATCAATCATTGCTTGAGTGTTCATGTTGTGAGTCGCCCCCGGGGTGTTCTTAGAGCCAATCTTAATATCGAGCATGGATTGAGATTCATTAATATTTGCAAATGGTGTGATTCTCTTGGCAGAAGAGTGGCCCCCCCTTTTCGTTGTTGTTGGTGGCGGATATTGAAAATCTCTCTCTGGCGTAGCAAGATCGTCCTGAAATGATTTCTGTGCGAGCTCAAACGCTGCCTGAGTGGATAGTTCTCCATCCTCTGTACCGGTGTCAGCAGGTCCAAGCCCACCGATCTCGGTAGAGTGCAATGAAATGAAGCAATCGGAGTTTCCTGGAGGTTTGGGTACTATCTGAGCAGAGGGAATCTTCTCGCTTTCGGTTGAATTCTGGTTTTGGTTCTGCAAAGATCCAAGGGTCGCGGTGCTCGTCTGTACTGGCACCAATTCAATCTCAGGTTTGAAATTCTTTGGGAAAGTTTCGCCAGAGGCAGCCCTTTCAGTTTCTAAAGAGGATTGCTCAGGTTGTTTCTCGGGCTCTTCCATTGACTGGGTTTTTGCAAGGCGATATTTAAATTCGGGGAGGTGTGATGATGGAGGAATCACATGGATAGAAGATGCTCTAGCTGCCGCAATTGGCCTGGGAGGCACAAATTCAGCCATCGGCGAGATGGTATCGTCATTTTTAGGTGAACTTTCAGATAGAATTCCATCCGTCTGGGTCCGGGATGTCTCTAATTGCTTGGTTCTTTTTGTTTTTGAACGAGGTTGGCTGTGCTCTCCGGGTGAGATCGAGGAACCGCTACTTGTCCCTGCTCGGTGGCGCTTCTCTTGTGAATCACCAGAGACAGGCTTATCTCTTCTCACATTGCGTAAATCTGTTTGGTGAGGTTTAATTGCCCGGGGTAAGCCAGGCTCAGCTTTTATGCGCGAACTCTTCGGACGTTTAGCTGCGGCGCTTACTCCAGAACTCGCGTATCGGTTGGATGGGGATTTCGGCGGGTCATAATTTTGGATGTTGATAGACTTCTTTTCCCTCTTGAGCCAGTTTTGTGCCGGTAGGACATCAGATGAGGACCCTCCTTCTTCCTGCGGTGTTGCGGATTGGCGCACCCACGAGGGTTTTGACTGTTGTGTCTCAGATCGTGAGGCGGACCTTGGCGACGTTGAATTCAGTCGTAAATCCGGACCACCTGAACGTACACTCTTGCCTCCGACATTCTTGTTCCTGCTCTTGTCTGTCTCTGGTATTATGTCTGGGGAAAGGTGAGTCCCTGACTTCGTGCTGACGGCGTCTATTTCGTGGTGCTTCCTATTCTTCCTCCATGGGTTTACCCAGCCACCATCGAAAGGCCCTCGAAGCAAAGCAGAAGAGATGAACAGCGGTTTCCCGCGCAGGTAAGACTCGCCGAGTGCCTCGATTCTTCTTCTTTTCACGGCTCGGGCTGTCTCGTCTAGCTCGTCATCGGAGCCTTGGGGCAGGCGTTCGTCGTAGTCGTCCGTTGTAGCGTCCTCAAATTTAAGCCGGGGGATCTCTCGACGAACAGGCATGAGGGGCAAAAGAGTGTAGAGGCAGTCACCAAACTTGCTGCTTGCACTGCGGCGGCAGGATGGTGTCCGCCGGTGGCAGCAGAGACGATGCAGAAACGAGAGACCACAGCAGACATGTCCTGGTAAAGAGCAAGGTGCAGTAATGGACAAAGGAAAAAGAAAAGACTGATCGCCCACCTCAGCCAGACGAGGCAGACCGCAGTTGCCTCAAGATCGATCGCAGACCACGTGAGCGTCAATCAAGACTAATTTATCCCGATCTGGCAATTACGCTCCCCAGCAACGCGTTGGCGTAGGCTCGTTCCTATTGGCTGCGTCACGCGTCGGCCACATGCGACGAGCAGATTGGCTGACGAAGTCAATTTAGCGGAACCTTGTTTCTCCGGGCCGCCGTCCGACCCACAACAAGGGCTTGGCATCGGGTATTTTGGCAGCTGCCAAAAGCGGTAAGATGTTGTTTCCGCTTCGCAGGCCGCCCTGGCATAAAAACAAAAGTTGCTAGCGGGCCCCCAGCGCCTAAAGTGCCCGCAGCGGTGAAACGTCTTACTAAGTTCTGGCTCCGCTGTGCATAAATCTCCATATACAACTATCGATACCAAAGTCGTGTACAGAGTACTGCTGGAATTTTGTTTCTTTTATCACCTTCGTTATCACCTCCATGGGTATGCGGTTACTACTTCCCATTGGTCTCTGAATGCCGCCAACCCGTTACGAACCACAGAATGACCCACCTCTGATACAGCTGCGTTCCATGGGACAACGCGACGTAGGCGTGGATGGACTTGATGGCCAAAACAAACGACACGAAACCCGCAAAGATGGCAAAAGAGCCATGGCTGGCGGGCCTGGATGAAGACTGGGTATCGCAACCATCGTCGCCGTGCTCACTGCCCCATTCACCAACCCTGCCAACGAGTGGAAATCAACAATCAGCGCGCAAATGCATTGGCTGTTACGAGCGAAGTCGAATACCTAAACCCGAAGCTGCGTCGCCAAAAGTCAGGGGGAAAACCACTCCCAGAGCTGCTAGACAAAGTCAGGTGAGACGAGGCGGCAGTACGACTCCTACAAGTACACGTACATCCCCTTCGCCGCGTCAGACTCCATCACCGCGAGCTGCACGAACTTCAAATAGTCCTTCGAAGCCTTCGCCCAAGACAACCGCGAAACAACCGACGTCCGCTCGGAAGAAACCTTCATCTACGCCTTTAAAGAATGTGATGTCAATCAAATCGAGTTCCATAGCTTCAATCCGCAGCGACGACCAGGGAACGATCCAAATTCGAGCGAGCAAAGAAGATAAGCAGGACACCCCGGAATGGAAACGGCGACTTGTTCGTGGAGAAATGTCGACCGATGAACAATGCGATCTCTTCGCACCCATAGGATTAGAGAATATCTTTAGACAGCCTGCCACTTCCGAAGCTCGGCCATCATTCACAGCTGTCGATCACCCTGACGATGATGCTCAATCCAGTATGTCAGACAAGAGCGTTCGGCGCAAGGTGTCGTTCAAAAATAATCACGAGAAAGAAAGTTATCGAGAGAAGTCCATACATCTCAGTGTTGGCACGGCGTCTTCAAAGTTCGGCTTAGACGGCGCTTTAGATGCAGATATACGTTTGCGTTCGGCTAGTGGAGAGGAGGAACTTCGCAACGAAGATCTAACGCCTATTTTCTTATCAGCAAGCAACAACACTGTCGATCGTCGCACTGGCTCCGGTATCCTCCAGTCTGCTCTAAGGCAACTCAATGGTATGTCAGACAGCTCGCAGAAGCATGAATCAGATGTCACGAAAGAACACCAAGAGAATGGAGAAGCGTCCGCTTTCCAGCCGAATGAACTTCTTGATGTCAGCAGCCCCTATATGCCAGAGGACCTCTCCACAGGCACACAAGAAGAGGAAATTCCAACCCAGCCGTTCGTCACTTTCGAACGAGGAGGTTACTCCGAAGGTTCCTTCCGTCTGCGGCAGCTCAGCCCATCGTCCTTCCCGTCCCACCTGCAGTCTTCGGTTCTTACAAATTCCAAAATTCGCAGTTCACCTCCAGCTTCTGATGAAGACGGCAGTCCTCGGTCTCCCGAAGATAGTATTGTAGTGCCTGCTGTCACATTCTCTCCGGCGGGAGATCCTGATTCTGAAAGACCGCAAACTGCGAACATGAGCAGCCCATTGAAGTTATTTGGCAATCATGACACATTCACGAACAAGAAACTCCTTCGGCGCATGAGTCAATTTGAAGAGACGTTTCAGGATATATCTGAAGACGACGAACCCGCTTCGCCGTCCTTGGTCGCAAGAAGGACGCGTACCACGAAACGCAGCTTACCAAATCTTAGACGGGGGCAACCTCAAGCACAAAGAAATAATGCGCGACCCGTTACTCAAGATGCAGCTGATCCTCGAATGAACCGCTTTGGCTATGGTCAGTTAGACGAGTTTGATTTCGCCGACAAACTTGTAGAGCCTTCTGCGGTTCCGAGTCTATCTTTCCAACACACAAGTCTCCGTGAATATCAACATGGGCGAAGATTATTGTCTCGAAATGCGCAGAACGACAATTTACGGAAAGCTAAAAGCTTCGATGATCTACCAGAGACTAATTTATCAACCAGAGTTCTCCAGAGGAGGATTTCCCGCCGCTCTGGCAGTCGCCAGTCTAGTTTGGGCGTATACCATCAGTCGAACCCGAACGTGCGACGAGTAACCAATATGTCAAGCAGAACGACAGCTCCGAAGCGGCGACGGACGATACAACAATCCGAAGAACAGGCTTTAGATGCAACTGAGTTGATTGATTCGATATTAAATCTAAGCATTGAAGAAAAGTCTCAAATAAACGATCATATTTCAAATTCGATGCAAGACACCCCAGATTCGGAGCAGACGCGAACTCGATGGAACAGAGTTATATCAGAAAACGCCCTTTCGATTTCAGATGAATCTAAAGAGGATGTCTTGAGCATGGATGGCCACAAGCGCTCTCTGACCACTCAAGATTTCCTTGACGAAGCCACTAAAGTCATGAGTATAATTCGAGCAAAGAGCAAATATAAGAATGGGCTGGCAAGCGTGGAGGAATCGGACGTCACAGGGCTCGATGACGAGGAGGATGAAGTGTTGACTGACGTCTCGAGTCGAGAGAATCTTTCACGGCCCCCGAGTCGCGAAGGTGTGGACATGCGAAAATTTAGAGAGCCTCGACCATTGCACCCACGTGTTGTCAGTCATCTCAAAAAGTTTGCCGACAAAGAAGACACGGAACAGCTCATGGCATCGGTTATGTCTGACCTATATAAAGAACAAAACTCTGTCACAGGCGGAAAAATAGACTACTCGGTACTTAGCGGAGAGACAAGGAGCAGCCCACAGAACGTGCGGATCTTGCCGCAGCGAAAGCGTAAACACTCCGATGATGAACCCCCAATGCATTCGATTCCTACGATTTCATCCAACGGCTCAAATGCCAAAGGGGTGATTGCTTCTGATATGGTTTCACACCTCATTCCAGAACACGTCAACGGCATGAACTACGACAAGGCAAACAAATCTTGGGTCAAGCAAAGGATAGATCGTGCAGCTGGAATAATTCGAAGTGAAGATAGTGAGGATGATCCGTTTGGAAGTATCCCGGATTTGAGTGTTGATGAACTCGAAGAGATCAAAAGAGTCCAAGAATCCGCTTCTCCTAGCAAGAGCAGCCAAGCAGTGGATAATCGACAAGCTGTAAGCGCAAATCATGAGGAAGGGGTTGGTTGTGCAGAAGCTCAACGACCAGTTACTCGGGAGGGTGCTCCTTTCATTCCCGATTCTAGCTCGGTACAGTCCAAGACTACGCGGTTCACCTCAAGTGGTCCACAGCCAGAGACTCGAGCTACATCCTGGGGAACTGAGGATATGGCTGTTAATATCAATCAGATTGCAAGCCCGAACTCAGCAAAAGCTAAGATTCAGACCACACTTCAACAGGGCCATAAAGCTGCACAGTCGAAGCAATCCAAGGGGTCTAGTGGGAAGAGAGTTTCTACAATCAGTTTCTCTTCTCCTCTAGTATCGCATATTTCCTATGCTGATGAAGTCGAATACGTAAAGACATCAGAGACTAGCGCGGATGAACAACACGATGAGCAGCGGGTCGATAGCAAGGTTTTCACTGTTGCTCCATCTCGAAGGACTTCATTCGATGGAAGGCCATTCGTTGGCCGTCCTATATCGCGCATAGACGAGCAAAATGAAGATAGCATCGTGGAAATGAGATTGGATCGCCGAAATTCAACGGGCCAGGTCGCCTCCACGCCGCCATCGCACCTCTTGGAGAAATCCATAGCCTATCCATCATCTGCCGGAGACGATAACTACAGTTTCTATCTCAGTCCACTTGCCGATTTTACCGTCCACCAAACAGACGATCCTAAGCATCCCGAGCTCAGTTACGTTGCCCAGCGTGCTCATCCCACTGCATTGCGCCAAATACACGGGACATTTTCACTGGCTACCGAAGATCTTATCAGACACATCACTGACGTGGAGCCAACTGAACCTTATTGGGAGCATTTACGCCGTCTGTCTCTAAGGGACAAAGGCATCATAACCCTTCATTACCTGGACAAATTTTGCCCGCGCCTAGAAGAGCTAGATGTCTCAGAGAATGAACTCAGCCAGCTTGATGGCGCCCCTTCGACACTCCGCGACCTGCGAGTGCAGCACAATTGCCTTACGAATATGACGGCATGGGGCCATCTCATTAATCTTCAATATCTGGATGTTTCTGGTAATCAGCTTGAGTCTTTGGATAGCTTCTCAGGACTAGTTCATCTGCGCGAGCTCCGTGCAAATAATAACAGAATACGCAACATTAAGGGAGTCTTTGGCCTGAACGGTCTCTTGCGCCTGGAGCTGAGGCACAACAACTTGACTACAGTGGATTTTGAAGGTTCAGAATTGTGGGTTCCCCAGCCTATCTTTGTATTCGGTA
The DNA here is from genome assembly GCA_011750695.1 of Penicillium sp. OUCMDZ-019. Classification (NCBI taxonomy): domain Eukaryota; kingdom Fungi; phylum Ascomycota; class Eurotiomycetes; order Eurotiales; family Aspergillaceae; genus Penicillium; species Penicillium sp. OUCMDZ-019. The sequence continues at coordinate 29,251 of WTTZ01000124.1, forward strand.
TTTCGCTGACAAATGTTCTCTAGGTCTCGTTTGAGTGAAATTGACCTCAGTAACAACCAGCTCAATGCGATTCAAAATCTGAAGTATCTCCCAGCTATTGAGAGCTTGGATGTAAGCGCAAATCAGATCAGAGAACTTCAAACTCCTGAACCACTACGAAGTCTGCGCACTCTGAAGGTGTCCGGTAACCGTTTATCCGCTTTTGATGCATCATCTTATCCAAAACTCCGGCTCCTATATCTTGATAATAACTATTTGACCACCGTCTTTGGATTATCTGGATGCAGCGGGATTGAGGTCTTCTCCGTACGAGAGCAGTTCGCTGGACAATCACCGGAACTAGGAGCTTCTCTTGATATTGACCTCGGTTCGCTGAATGATACTCGCAAGATCTTCTTATCTTCTAATCGGCTCTCTGAACGAACTTTAACCCCATCTACTCCTATGTTAGCTTTGCAGCTACTCGATATTGCATATTGCGGGATTGAGAGACTACCCAACAACTTTGATAAAAACTTTCCCAATCTTCGTGTTCTCAATTTGAACTCCAATGGTGTCCGGGATCTCGGAGGAATTGCCAATATGAAAGGCTTGAGCCGATTGACTGTGGTCGGAAACCGTATTGACAGATTACGAACGCTCTGTCAGGTTGTGGCAAGAATTGGTAGATCGAGTCAGCACGACTACAGTTCGCTGAAGACCATTGATATTCGAAACAACCCTCTTACAGTTGGATTCTATCCGCCACAGGTTTCTGGCAGCGGGCGTGCTGATTCACATATGAAAATGATAGAAGACAAGCTTCAGCAAGCGCAGAAGCGTCAACACCGGGTTGAATCTGGTGTTGACTTGATACCCATAACACCCGATGGAACAGAAGACAACGCATTGGTTGGATTCCAGGGTAGGATCGGAGGAAGAGTTGCAGAAGTGGAAATCGACGATCCTTATACTCTTCCCCCAGCAGATGCAGAGACGGACCGGAAATACCGATCAAGATTAGACGGGCCGACCAAGTCGAAACGAACAACAGCGGAAATCATGTTGTATGCCGCAACGGGTGGTTCATTGAGGATGCTGGATGGCTTGGAACTGAAGCCAATCCTGGAGGATGAGAGGGCAGAGGTAGATCGGATTTGGGGTAGGCTGGAGCAGTTGGGCATTTTCATGAAAAGGAGCCCGAACGCATTGTGCCAATAATTGTGTTTGTTTTTTATTGCATTTTCTGGGTTTTTGGTAAACTGTGCCATATGGTTCGGCGTGTTTGATACATTGAAAGCATGCATGGGCGGTGCCTCTTTTTGTTTAATCATTGTTGGTGTCAGGATTTTATTATTAGGGTAGAGAGTAACTGTTAATCTACTGCATTGTTCGGGTATTAATATTTGAGGTTGCACTCGGATTTTTAACTGGTAGCCCTAATTTGATGGTCCTTCGAGAGCTTCAACGGTCAGCGGTAGGTTGGAGTGGCATTGCAGGGTTCTTGACGAACACCCCTTTTATTGATTATGTAGTACTGGAACTTATCTGACCATGAATTACCTGATTTATCCTCATTTCCCGACAAATATTTCACACGCATGTTCCTGCATTCTTTGAAACAGGGCACGGGGAGTTCATGAGACCATGCGTTCTCATAGGGTGCATGATCAGGGCAACCCAGTATTTCGGAGTCTGCTAGGGCATGCATGGTCATACTTGTTTTCAACCCAAACAAACCCCCACTGTCAGCAGTTTGTCTGGATTTAAAGCCCCCTTTTTGACGGTTTTATTGTTGCAATGATATTTCGCTGTCTTTTTTGTCGAGGTCTGTTCCACGGGTATATATATCTCGGCAGCTTTGTGGGAATAGAATTCATCTTCACACCTCTGAGATGATACCACTTCGTTATTCCCAGACTCTCATTGCTTATTATCTTCTGTGTTTCTTTCTATACCAGATCTCCCTAGCGAATAAATTCACCAGCCCCAACATAAGCGATGGCACATCGGTGTGGGAAATCGGCTCCAACCAAGTCATCTCCTGGGACACAACCGAAGACGTATGGAACATCTCTTTTTGGCAGCAAATCGGTAGCGATGCCGCTCAGAGCTATTTCAATGTATTATGTGAGTTGGTTATTCATCATTCTTCCTAAGGATTACCCATACAGAGAGCTGATAGAGCTACGAAGCGATAAACAATGCACAATCCGACATCAACCTGACCTCCTTGAACTGGACTGTCCAGTTATACGGGTTTGATCTCGTGAAATCAAACGTGTTTTTCTTTTGGACCAATTATAATGGGCCTGGCACCAATTGGACTTCGGCGTATTTCAATATCACGGACCGGCCTTCTCCTAGCCCTAGCCCTAGCCCTAAACCTACACCTACGCCTTCGGCATCCGTATTTGCATCTGCATCTGCACCTGTATATTCTACCTCTACAACTACATCGGCGGTGTCTTCGTCATCGTTATATTCTGCCTCTTCATCTTCATATTTCTCCTCCACTTCCACTTTGTCACCGCCCTGGTCACCATCCCCTTCCACCACGGCACCGCAATCATCCAGCGCAACGGCAGAGACCAAAGTCGGACTCGGCGTTGGTCTTGGGCTCGGTATTCCGCTACTGGCAGTCACAAGCGCGATTACATTTATACTGTCTCGCAGACGGGGCAACCATGCCTCTGCTTCTGCCTCTATGACTCCAGGGCTGCCGCTCGAGAGCACAGAACAGCTAGTGATGAAGGGACAGTGGGAGGAGAGTGTGTCTGAGAATAGGATACATGAGTTGGCGGAAACGCACCGGCGCGAATTGAGCGGAGACTGAGAATGTATCATATCATATTACACCTTGTATAATTATAATATAATAGTGTATTGTAATAGTGATTCCGTGCAGATATTTGTTTCATACATAAAGTTGAAGTTTACGCCCTCAAAAATGATATATGTGAATGCTTGCTTCAATTGAGATTTGATATATGACGAGATAGGCAATTATTCAGTTTGCCGACGGCCTGTTTACCATATCAGATCGGCCAAAGTTTTCCGATGATTCGCTTACCGATAATTTCTATAGATTATACAGCTACGGTTTTATGTATTATCAGTCCTGGTATTGTGGATACCCAGAATGGCTCTACTCTCCCTTTCTTCTGAAGAACGATATCAGCCATTTTGGTACAGATAGAATACCAGTTATTTTTACTGGTAGAAAATTGACATGTTTATCTTAATTCTATGCTTGTTAGGAAATATTCTACATCTCCGAGTATGCATTCAGAGCCAACTGTCCTCCCAAATGAGCGTAAAGCAGGTTAGTTCCCTCTGGAATCTCTCCCTTCTGCACTAAATCGATCGTCCCGGCCAGGCTTTTGCCTTCGTATACCGGATCTGTGATGAAAGCTTCCTGATATGCACCGAATTTGATAGCATCAATTGTCTGCTGATCCGGAATCCCATAGACACCCGCATGGTACCTATCATCAAGAATGATGTCCTTCTCGGTGATATCGTCCTCGCTCAGCCCGATCTTCACGCCCGTCGCTTTTGCAATGCGCAAGATCTGATCAAAAGTCTGCTTGACTGTCGCAGAAGCATCTATACCAATGACCTTTCGCGGCCTCGAGCCTTTCTTTTCAGCTAGCTTAAACCCAGCAACCATGCCTGCCATGGTCGAACCAGTCACCGCACAGACAATCACAGTATCAAAAAAGATGCCCATCTCTTTCTCCTGCTGCTCCACCTCAAATGCCCAGCGCGCAAAGCCCAATCCACCGAGCGGATGATCCGAGGCCCCCGCAGGAATATAGTACGGCTTTCCGCCTTCGCTAATGATCTTCTCCTGCAGTTGCTTGAGCGTGTCCTTATGCTCAATGCCAAATGGAGACGGATCAAGTCGTGCGTCCGCACCCATGAGTCGGGAAAGCTGGATGTTGCCGACTTTGTCGTAGCCAGGATCCTCCCAGTTCACCCACTTCTCCTGGACGAGGGCGACTTGTAGGCCTAGCTTGGCGCCTACCGCTGCGACTTGTCGGGTGTGGTTGGACTGGAATCCGCCAATACTGACTAGAGTATCGCATCCTTGCGCCAGGGCTTCTGAGGCGAGGTATCTGCGGACGTTAGTTCTTATATTGGTACATATTGATACATATTGATACAGATAGGGGCAGAACATACTCCAATTTCCTCGTCTTGTTGCCCCCGTACGCCAAACCAGAGTTGCAGTCTTCTCTCTTTGCATAGATAGCAACTTTTCCCCCAAGTGCCTTTGTAATGTTAGGCAAATACTGGACAGGCGAGGGGCCGAAGAGAAACGACTCTCGCGGGATGCTCGCAAACGGCTCTGGAAGTTGGACGTTGGCCATTTTTCTTTCTTTTTGGTATATATCAAGTGTTATAGAACAAGTGAAGCAAAATGATCTTCCACTTGTTGAAAATATTTATTTTATAGGTACCCCGCCTTGAAGAGTTGGTTGTTGAAGCGTAAGATCAACATACATCGTGTTACCCGTCGGAAAAGTACGTCGGGAAGCATTGGATGACAGGCCACGACAGCCTATGTGGTGAGATAGAAATCGGGTTTAGGTATAGATAGACAAAGATTGGGTTGAAAGATAATGAAATAATCTCAGAATGGATTAAGAGTAGAGTGAAGATAAAGCCTTATCGCTTACTAAGCGAGCGTTCAACTATCGCGACTTCCTCCTTCCTGACAACATCTCCCCACGAAGAACAGTCCAAGAGATACAATGCCGAACGTCAGCCATGTAGAGACGCCACGGCCCTATCGATCACACAAAATACCTGCTTGCGATTTCTGTCGCAGACGCAAAAGCCGATGCACCCAGGACCTCGTAGGCCAGCCATGTTTGCTGTGTCGGATGCACGGCGCAACATGTTCGAGGCTTGCGATCAGTGCTGAACAGAGCACTTCGAAACGGAAGGCACAGAGTAAAAGGCGCAAGAAGAACGAAATATCTCCAGCTCGGGATGGTCCAAGTCGACCTGCGAGATCTTTCTCTCCCAAAGACGCCGGCAATCAATCCAGTCATATTGTTGGGCCGGCGATGGCTGGCGATGCTCAAGTCCTCGTGCAATACATGGCTCCGGTCGACAACACGGTCGTCCGGCCGAACCCCTACAGCGTCTACTCTCATGACCCGCGTGATCCTGTGCTGTACACGAAAGTTCCTCGTCAACGCAACATTGTTCCCTCGGGCAATGGGACTGCCGGATTTAAACAGTTCGAGGTGATGGAAAAAATAGTCGATCCATTGGGGCCGGAGCTGTTGCGGGTGTGCGTTTGCCTCTCAGACGCTTTCTTATATATAATCAGACTAATCGTATTTGCTTAGCTATTTTGACAACATTCATCCTGCGTTTCCAATTCTGGACGAAAAGACCGTCGTCGAGACGTATCGTCAGGATGGTCTTCCTTACACCCTTGTGTGCGAGATCTACGCTGTCTCGCTCATCCTGTGGAACTCGTCGAGGAAGATAGCTGCCACCGGTCGACCGACGCCAGATGTTCGGTACATGTGGAATCTGACTGTGAGCGCGATGAATGATGACTTTCTCGCGCCGGATTTCTCTACTGTGTTGGCGTGTATCCTGGATCTTCTTGGACGACCCATTACTTCTATTACATACAATGCCGTCAACATTGGCCGCGTCGTCGCTTTATCGCAGAGCTTGGGTTTGAACCGCAATCCGTCGCGCTGGGATCTAGATGACCGGCAAAAGAGTCTACGCATTCGAACTTGGTGGGGGGTCTTGATTCATGATCAGTGGTAGGTCTATTTCCGCTGTCAGTTAAGGATTCTCCTGCTAATTCTCACCAGGGCCAGTCTATCGCACGGGACACCGCCTCATATTTACCATTCCCAATGGGATGTCCCAGTACCTGACTCTGATTCCTTATTAACAAGAACAGGTCGTGACGCTGTGTCCCACACTCAAGTCCAGGGCAGCTATTCTTTCGTTGCTCTTTGCCAGCTTACTGCCATTCTCTCGAATATTCTACCACTGATATATACACTCCGAACCCAACCCCTCGCGCACGCTTTTAAAGCTTTGCGTCAGCATGAAACAGCGCTCGACCGATGGGAAGACGATCTCCCCCCTTGGCTCAACGCTGACAGTGACTCATTCGAGAGAAAGGCCCCGGGAGCCCTTAACCTGCAATTTTGCCATCTCGTAGTGAGAATGTACTTGTGTCGAATGGGTCTTTTGGTGGGACTTTCCTACCTCACTGACGATCCTATCTAACAACGCATAATAGGAAATCCACCGAACGGACGAGCCGGACGTCAAGGAAGAGAGACTACACTACCAGGCGAGATGCCGAAAAGCTTCGCGGACGGTGATAGATTTTGTGACTTCTTTGAAGAAAGACGAAATCACAGTATTTTGGTTACCTTGTATGTCATCTCTCCCTTATAGCGTGCCTCTAACTAAGTATTCAAGATACTGCATACCACTTTACCTCTGCGGCAACACTCATCCTTCGCTGTGCACTCGAGGCCGACAACGTCCAAACCGCGCAAGAATGTGTGGCAAGCGCGAAGAAACTTCTCTCTTTTCTGCGCAAAATGAAAAACGAGGTCAATTGGGACCTGACAGACATTTGCCTTAGCCATTGCGAAGTGCTCGTCGAGAAATTGGGTGACAGTCACAATTTGGATACGTGGCGAAACCCGCAGAGCAGACAAGAATTCAGCCAGAATTCTGAAGGGCATACCCCGAGCATGTTCACCCGCTTCCATCAGGGATTGCATCCGGAACATGGATATGAGGGCGGTTCGTCGTCGTCAAATCTAAACTCGGGCATGTTTGTGGAAGCTACGGGGTTCGGCGCGATGGCTGATGATACTGCGTTTCTAGAGTTATGGCAGATGCCATACTTTGATGCGTAACTGTTTTTATGACAATAAAATATAAATCTATATCAGGCATCTTATTTAACTCATCCCCCTATGACTATGTGACAAACCCACCAAGAACAACGACGAAACGACACACTGCATCCTCTGGAAAGATCACAATACGTACCGGAAATGCGGATTCTGTATGTTCATTAGCATTTTTCGAGAAGGATGGTGCAGAAAACAAACCTCAAAGTCAGTCAAGTCCTTCAACTCATCCCCAACTGTGCCAACCACGCCCGCAGCATTCGCAGCAGCATCTCTCTGCTTGTTCCGGCGGATCAACAACAAACGCAGGGAGATTGCCAACACAGCCTGCGCCGACGAGCACGCCAAAATGACTTTGCATCCAGTTTGATAGATGGGAGCTTCCTGCTCCAAGAAGGCGTGCGGCCCGATGATGTTGCCGATACAATACGCGAGGAAAACAAAGGCAATACTGGCCGTTCGCTTTGTGTAGCCGCCTAGGTTGGTGGCCGGCATCTGCAGCGCGATGACAAGGGAGCACACATAGGCGCCGACAATGTAGTAGCCAAACAGGACGCCAACCTTGTGCGTCTCGTGCGACAGCTTCCACATCAGGCATATGCCGACGATGGTAGGGATGAGGTACAGGAACATCACAATGGTGCGGAAATTGGGGATTCGAGACGCAATGTACGTGCCTGAAATGACCCAGACGATTTGAAAAGCACCAAACGGAATCCCCAATGCGACTGTGGTCAGCGCGTCGCCCGTCAGGCCCTTGATGATGAGTTTGCTGAAATTGGCCACGCCGCCGTTGATGGTCTCGTTCAACAACATGAAGAAAAACAAGATCCAGACCTGGGGGTCGATCAGCGCTTCACGGATCTGATACCATTTGATTTTACGGTTCATGATGCCCGTCCGGTTGAGTCTGCTGCGGCCGATGAGCAGTGCCTTATCCTCAAGCGTGAACCGTTTGGCTGAGGTGATGTCGTCCGGAAGATACAGAAACATCACCAGGCCCCAGAGGAGAGTAATTCCGCCCAAAATCAGGTATATGGCTTTCCAGACTGCAATCGTCTTGATCTGCCCGATGGCAAAAGTAAGCAATCCGCCAACCATGGCGCCGAAGCCGTTGCAGCTGTAGAAGACACCGGCGCGTAACGGCTGTTCAGCGCGAGTATACCACATGCCGACAATCATCATGAAGCAGGTCGTGATGGGAGCTTCGAAGATGCCGAGAAGAAAGCGGCACACGGCCATGCCTGTGAACGAGGTACACGCGGCGGTGATCATGAGCATGGCGCCCCAAGCCACGACATTGGCCGAAACCACCTTGGCCATTTTGGTCTTTTGCGCAAGGAAGCTCCATGGATATTCCGCAGCAAGATAGGCGAAGTAGAAGATGCTGGCCAGCCAGCTGTATTGGTTGCTTGTCATGTTTGTTGATGCAAAGAGATCGAAGACAGCCGAGTACGCGAGCGCCGACTTGTCGATGTACTGCAGAGTGTACGTCCCGGCGAGAAGAGGCATCAGGATGAAGTCTATTTTGCGCACGAGAGCTCTGGTGCGCGCTGTATCCGCCAGGAGCTCTTGGATCCGGTCATTTGTGAATCCGTTTGCTTCGAGAAACACTTGACCCTCGTCGAGATAGGTGATGTCGCCAGTGGTGACATCTTTTTCTGGTGAGATTTCATCCGGCAAGATATCGGGGAACTTTTTCTCCATGTCTGCCATGTCTGTCATTTTAGTTTCATTCAATTGGGTACTCCATGAAATTGGGATTTATAAATGTATTGGAACAGGCACTATATATGTAATTCTAGTCCAAGAAACGCACATGTAGATATGCTACCTAGGTATCTATCAACTTATCAAGATAAGACTCGTACTAAAACAACTTAAAATCGCTTTCTTCGGTCAGATAAGCACTTGGTGGCTGAACACCAGTGAACGTCAAATGATTTATCTCGGGCAACTTCTATGTTTTCCGATACTGCTACTTCAGGCCGAAACGCGAGTTTTCCGACGAAAGATATAGAACATCATCACTGAGTATATTGTCTTGTCAGACATAACCTCTCGACATCAGAACTATGGCTGTAGATTCGACGCGCCCCTCAGTCACGCTGCCTCAGGGGAAACTAGGCGGCGTCCACCTAGATGATTTCCCCCAACAAGTCGACGCATTCTTAGGTGTCCCCTATGCCCTTGCTCCCATCGGAGACCTGCGATTCAGACCAGCAGTGAAAGTCTCCCCATCAACAGCTACCATCGATGCGTCAAAATACGGCCCAGCTGCCCCAGGCAAAGCACTGTTAGCCAGCGGCCCAAAACTTGATCAGAGCGAAGACTGCCTCACTGCAAACATTTTCCGGCCTACTACTACTAGAAAAGACAAACTTCCAGTGGCTGTTTACATCCATGGCGGTGCGTTCAACCGCGGATCGGCGGCGATGCACGATACTGCTTCAATGGTGGGCTGGTCCGAAGCGCCCTTTATTGCGGTCAGCTTTGGATATCGGCTCGGCGCGCTTGGGTTTTTGCCGTCTGGGCTGACCAAAAGAGAAGGCCTTCTGAATCTCGGGCTGCGTGACCAGGTGGTGCTCTTGCAGTGGGTGCAGGAGAATATCGCAGCTTTTGGTGGTGATCCTGCATGTGTGACTCTTTTTGGCCTTTCGGCTGGAGCGCATTCGGTGAGCTGGATATGGCCCCTTGCTAAATCAAGCTAATAGTGCTAGATTGGCCATCATCTTCTCAACTATGACAAAGACCATGCGCCTTTGTTTCACAGGGTGATCATCGAATCCGGCGCGCCGACCTCGCGCGCTGTCCGCCCTTACGACGCAAAGATCCATGAACAGCAGTTTCAAGACTTCTTGAAAGAGACCGGCTGTCCAGACGGGCTGGCAGAGTCCGAGATCTTCCCCTTTTTTCGCTCTCTGCCCAGCTCTGTCATTACCGATGCGCAAACCGTTGTTTTTGACAAGTACAACCCATCGCTTCGATGGGCATTCCAGCCGGTCATCGACGGCGACATCATCCCTCGCAAACCGCTGGATGCCTGGGCATCCTGTCTCTGGAACAAAGTGCCCATCATGACCGGCTTCAACAGCAACGAGGGCACCATGTACGTCGACAAGACGATGTCCAGCGCGGCCGAGTTCCGTACCTTCTGGCACAGACTATTGCCCGAGCTCTCGCCATCGGACCTCGACACGATTGACGCGCTGTACCCCGATCCGAGCACCGACGACGCCTCACCGTACGTCGAAACGCGGCTCGGCCACGGCCTTGGAGCGCAATACAAGCGCATCGAAGCCGCATACGGCCACTACGCATACGTCGCGCCGGTCCGGCAAACGGCGCAGTTCGCGTCGTCCGCGGGCGTGCCCGTGTATTTGTATCACTGGGCGCTCGCCAGGACGGTGGTCGGCCGCGCAAACCATGCCGACAATATGTATTATGAGACGTACAGCAGGGACACCACGGGGCTGTCAGAGTCGCAGCAGGAGCTGTCGGGGACGCTACATGCCTATCTCACCAGCTTCATAGCCACGGGCGATCCTAATGGGATCAAGGGGCGGTATGCGCAGAGGCCGGAGTGGAAGCGCTTCACGCCGGACGAGCCTGGGGTGTTGGTTCTGGGACAGGGGAATGAGGAGCTGATTGGAGGCGTGACAGCGCCGGCTGCGAAGTTTGTGGCGGATGACTGGGCGAGGGAAGAGACGAGGTTTTGGTGGTCGAAAGTCGAGATTTCGCAGGTTGCTTGATAGGTATTTATCATGCCAGTACAGTTCGGCCTATACATAGCTATTGCTTTATTATACTGTTTATACTCATTATATTCTGTTAGTCTATTCTAGCTATCATGGACTAAGGGTCGATGAGGAATAACCCTAAGCCCTAATAAAGCCCTAAGACTGGTACCATCCTTGGCAACCTTGGAAGTTGGCAACATGCAAGGGGTATCACTAGTGCTACAATGCAGTGGTGTGTAGCACATACGTATACCAAACTACACTGAAACAGGATCCCAGCATGAGCCATGGATGATACGGACAACAGACGGACAGCAGACGACGAAAACGGTAAACTTGGTAATTGCCTAACTAGGCAGTGCGCGAGGAGGCTTCTGATTGGCCGGCGGCGGCACGTTGCTGAACGATTGGCAGTCTTGGAGGAGTCAACGAAGGAAGGAGGAAGGATCATGCATTAATTAGTGTTAGTCAGCGGGGAATTCATCAGCAGGAATATTATATAATATTATATAATACAATAGTATTAAATAGCAAATCTTATGTGAGATAACGAATGAAGGAGGAAGGAAGCCTTAGTATTTGGGCATTATCGGCGTGCAGCAGCCTTAAATCCTAGGCCGCCTGAGCCTTGCCTTGGTTGATCCTGCGCTAAACCCGACTGAGCCTAGCGCCGGTGTACTTCCGACAGTCAGGATATGACGTTGTCTTGTAGATACTCTGCATAACGTACAGAAGAACAGAAGATTCATCTTCATACTTGATATTCACCAGATCAGAAGAGAAACGCATTACCCAGTCTCCCTATCTATCCCGTACTACACATAGTACGTACAACGCACATACAGTGATAGATAGCGCCCTGTTAGTGTGCTCGGCACCAGATCCGTGACGGGCCACCCGCGTCATACATGATTCGTATCGTCGCCAGCCATTAATTAGTTCTTATCCATACCGCTTCTTCGGACGCATCCTTCGCGATCTCTCAGCTCGATCGGGACACACACGTGAACCGCTTAGATAGGGACAAGAGCTCGGCAGATACAGTGATACACAGCAAGCACAACGCAAAGCCTGAATTGCGAGGCCGCCTGACAGCCAGCCAGCCACCCAAGCAGGCGCACCGCCGGGCCAGGCGTCGTTTTTATTTAATTTCTGCCCTCGCTTGTTTTCGTCGCCCCCGCAATCTATTAAATTAATTCAGCAATTGAGTTATTCTACCGTGGCGGTGTCATATATTATAGTCTATAGTCTATAGTATATAGATCAGCCCGTTCCACCGTTCCAGACTCTTTCCCTGTTTGGGCCGAAAAAAAAAAGGCTGTCCAATCTCCGGCGCGCCTTCTCCCTCCTCCCTCTCCCTCTCCCTCTTCCTTCCTCGTTTTATGCAGCACTAATCGTCGTCGTCCTCCACCAACGACAACCACTCGCCTCGCCACTCGCTCTGCCAGCGCAGCGCAGCGCAGTGCAGTGCATCGGCCCTTTACCTAATCACACAGCTACACGTCCTCGCCTCTGCTCCTCTGCTCGCCCGCTGCCTTTCCTCCCCCCAACAACCCCACGAGGCGGTCTGACCAATGTTTCCCCCATGTCCAGACCTGGTTCCGAGACAGGCCATGCCCCGCTTGGTTTGCCGGTGACGCCTGCGACTGACGATGATGATTGCCGCGATGATCGTGCTAGCTCTGCGCTCCTCGTCCAGCCCCGGCCCGAGTTGGAGCACGAGCGACCCCCAATGGACAGGAACAACTCACCACTTAGTCCCTTTGATAACGCCATTCCCGCCGCCTTTCCTGTGCCATGGACCACCCCAAATCCAATTCCTCTGCCGGACGCGGCTCTGAAGAGAGCCACTACAGCTCCTCCTGCTGAGCAGTTGCGGCCTTCTCGCGCTTTCTCGTTAACGCACGTCTCGGCAGAGCCCTTTCGTTCCCAGGCGCCCCAGCTCTCTGAACGAGACAGCATATTCGCGACCCATTATCTCCCGTCCGACAACAACGATGCCATCGCTTCCTCTCCCCCTTCGTCGCTCCCCGGTCCAAAGCACCATCATCTCGGTCATGGACCGAGTCTAGGACCCAAGTCTGGAGGCGCGCCTGCTCTTGACTCCTCGAATCCCCGCGAACCGCCGCCTGTTGACGATAATCCGTCGCGCACGCCCGCAAGGGACGACGCTACATCGCCGCCTCGGAAATTCATGTCGCGCCCTGCCGTGTTTCGCCGTGCTTCAGATCTAGTACTACAGGCCCCTCCCGTGTCGTTGACGGGCTCGCATGTTGGTTGGGTGAAGCAGCAAGAAACTGTAGAGAGTTCAAAGGTCGCCGGTTCCCATCGCATTGCCATACGGGAAACTTTCCATCCGCTCAGGAAAATTGTGTCAGAAGGTCCCGGCTCTGAGAACCACCTTCCACCTGACCTCGGCCTTGCTCAAACCCCAAGCGATCCTCGTCCACACTCCCACGATCCCCCCATGCTACATACGTCTTATAAGGAGCACGATATTGCACTAGCCGACACATGGCATGCGGCACGGCACCTGAGAAACGGGGACGGGTCAATAGATGTTACTTGGGATGATGATCTGGGTCGTAACTCAAGCCGTGGCCGGGGCGCTCGAGTAGAGGAATCAATTGAAGCTAATTTAACGAATGCAGAGCCCACCTCTAATGTTCGAAGCCGCAAGTCTAGCCATTATCTAGGTCTTTTTAAAGAAAACACATCACCGGACCGCAAGAGGCGCGAAGCTAGAGACCGTGCTCCGGAGTACGCCCAAGTCATTGAGGAGTCAAATGATGAGAATGACGATGATGATGAAATTGGCGGAGAGGGCCGCGATGCGCCCTCTACACCCCGAGCGAGTCATGCGGTCTTACATAGACAGCTAGTCCAAGAGGACTCCGAACGAACCACCTCCCTCGCAAATGAGACTGCTCCACCATCCGAGCAGATAGAGCAACGATTACTTAATGTTGATGTTGAACTGTCGCCGCATTCTATTCGCACTATACCTCGAAGCCTATCGGAAGAAATACGAAATTTCCATTTAACATCTGGTGGTACCCGCGGCAGTTCCTTCTCTCCTAGTATCCCGACTCTATATGCGGAGAAGCTTCGAAATAAGACCCGGGAGAAAGGCTTTCCGCCTTCATTTATTGATGGACACACTCCTCCATCTCGCGAAACTCGCACGTCCGACCTCGCACCGGAAGAAGAAGAAGACGAGCATATTTCATCTGCCTTGTACTTTCCTCATGAGGTCGCCCCTTCTGAAGAGGAAGAATCTTTCGCGACATACCGGCATGAAGAAGAAGCATATGATCGTTTGGGACCGGCAGGCCATGATCAAGGGGAAGCTGAGCATGGTGGCCATGTTGATTTATCTCTCCTTTCTAAGAACGATAATGCCAATATCCTCCATGGGGATTATGAACCGCATAGCGACGCTGAAGACAAATCCTTGGCAACAATATCAGAATACAGCCATGAAACTACGTCGGAGTCAGATGCCGAAAGCGCCTTGTCTACTCTTGACGAGCTTTCCAGCTTGACAGATGATGCAGAACACCTAGCGATGACACCTACGCAAGACCAGCGTGCAGCGCGCCATCGTCGCAAGCATACCAAATCAGGGCCCGTTGGCGCCGTGGAGTTGAAACCTTACCGACATCAAGTGGGTGGACATACGACGGTCTTTCGGTTTTCACGGCGTGCTGTTTGTAAGCAGCTCAACAATCGCGAGAATGAGTTTTATGAACGGATAGAACGGCGGCATCCTGAAATGCTTGTATTTTTGCCCAGGTAGTTACCTTTTTGGTCATCATTCTTTCAGTTTTGACACTCGTGCTAATGTATTCTAGATATATTGGCGTCTTGAATGTCACTTTCTCCAAAAAGCCAAAACATTCCAAGAAACGTAGCAATGGCGCCGTGCAGAAAACCAACGGAACCACTACTGTCCTGGAAGAACCCGGCCACGGTTTCAAGAAAGAAGTGATTAACAGTCTCTCCAAGAGCTCAGAACAGCCAAGAATATTCAGTCAGCAGCAAACTACTGGCATAATTCCCAAAGTTACAATCGAGAACAACAGACATATTATCCCCTCCGACCTTTTTCTGTCCTCTTCGCCTCGAAATCTTAGTGAATCTAAATCACTGGATCTTATTCCCGTCGACGACCTTTCAAAGTCAGCAGAGAATACTCCGCGAAACTCATTCGCAGAGCACGATCGACCGCTGATGTCACAGATCGGAAGGCACAAAATCTGGGGCGCAACTACCGTCAATAGAAAGCTCAAGGAGCAGGTCCTCCGCGAAGTATTCAGTCCGCCCCCAATTCATCACCACCGACGACTAGCGCGTAATCACCCTGGTCTACCGAGGTATCGCTCCGACACCGGTCGAGGCAACGGCGATGTTGCAGAGGATCAGATATCCAGTCAGAGCGCAAGCGGTGGGAAGTCACCGTTGAAAAGTCTCGCGATCGATATTGCGAAGAGTGCAGCCCAAGACGGGACCAATCTTTCTTCTTCCGTCTCTAGTGCCATAGAAAGGCATTCAAACCCGTTGGACAAACTCAGAGCATCCGAAATACCGCCTCGATCGAGTTCTTTGAACAGTGATCGACGCGTGAGACGGCGGCATTCGGGAAGCGGTTTGCACAGACGGCGCAGCATTACCAGCGGCGACGGCGACCTATTGTTCTTCGACGACGAGGGCTATGGAGGTGACCACGAAGATGGAATTTTTGCCATGGAAGGCGATGCATCTATTGAGCCTTCTTCAGCTCCGCAGTCAAGTGAAAGCGGGTCTTTGAGAAAGTCTTCCAAACTTGGATCTCCTCTCCAATTTGCCAGCGTCCCACCGGATGATCCTGAACCAATCCACGTACCAACCAATCCCAAAGAAGCCCAGACAAAACAAGACGACCGCGTTCAGTTCTTCATTCTTCTAGAGGATCTGACAGCTGGCATGAATAAACCGTGTGTGCTTGACTTGAAGATGGGGACGCGGCAATACGGGCTGTATGCAGATGAGAAGAAAAAGAAGTCTCAACGACGGAAATGTCAAACAACAACGTCTCAGCAACTGGGGGTACGCCTGTGCGGTATGCAGACTTGGAACGTCAAAAAGCAGGAGTATCTTTTTGAAGACAAATACTATGGCCGAGACTTGTCGTCGGGTCGTGAGTTTCAAGATGCTCTAACACGATTCCTCTATGATGGCGTCAGCCACAGAAGTGTTGTCAGGAAGATTCCAAGCATTCTGCAGCAGCTGAGCAAGCTTGAGAACATGATCAGGAAACTCCATAGCTACCGCTTTTATGCCAGCAGTCTTCTGATTCTCTACGATGGGGATGTGGCCAGTAAAGAGAAGGGTTCAGGGGACGGCAACAAAGATCCACAGTCGAATGGGAACCATCCTCGCATTACCCGACGAGGGTCTGACGATTGGCACAACGAAGACGACGTGAAACTGAAGATTGTCGATTTTGCAAACTGCGTGACGGGAGAAGACGAACTTCCGGCTGATGTGTCTTGTCCGCCACATCATCCAACCGATGTAGACCGCGGCTACCTCCGAGGTCTCCGCACACTTCGGATGTACTTTCAACGAATCCTGAAAGAAGTAGGACAAGACGACATTGTCGAGCGCGGCGAAGGAGAAGCTCTAGTCTTGGGACACCGAATCTCGAGCCAAGAAAATCTGGCAGACGGGTTTTGGATGGAGGGACCAGTTGAGAGCGATCCGGGCGAAGTCAGCTTTTGATAAATTGCTTTTATCGCATTGTGATACATGCATGATACCCGTGCGCTTCGCTTATCTTTTCTTTTCCTTTTTACATCTTTCATCTTTTCATTTTTGTTTTCTATGCTCTTCTCCTTTCTCTCTTGAGAATTCATTACTAACATTTTAGGTATTTATTTATTTCATTTCCCTCACCATCATGATTGATGACATATTCATGTGACATGCGCAACGGGCGTAAGGATCGGGGCCTTTTATATATATTTCTATCTATTCTATTCTCTTCTCTTCTTTTCGGCTTCATGTTTTCTTTTCATGAATTTGGCATTGGCTGGCTGAATGGCGTTGCTCTTTTGATTGGAATCAGAAATCTTTTTTAGAAGTGTCAGGGAGGAGGAGCTGTCTTTTTGTTATAGTGACGATATGTAACAATGTACTAATTTGATCGGTTTTTCGTCTACTCGTATCGACTTATTGATGCTTTGGTGTTCAGTATTTGGTATGATATTTAGTATATGTAAAGACGGTTAATTGGCATGCTCCATTCCAAACCTGGGCAAGCACCAAGTCCTCTTTTTCTCTCTCTCCTTCTTTTCATCTTCTTTCTCCTCTTCTTCCTCTGTCTATCCCAACACCCACTACCATCGCCACTACCATCCATGGATATCTTATTTAATCCTCCTGTTTTTTCTTTCTTTCTCCTGACACACATTGCCACGATGAACTGGGAACACTTAGTGTATGCCAAAGCATCTCATTCGTCTTCGAACTTGTACTATTTACCCTGCACCTTTGCGCCTACTTCAAATAATCAAAACCTCCCTCGGAAGCACAGCACAGCCCAATCTGAAAGGCACTAAAATAATCCAGAATCTAGGTGATACTTACATAACTAAATTATAGATACTATATTGAAGATATGTTAATTGTACCCTAGATATTCAGCTGGCTAGTCAATACCCAATATGGCGTATGAATCGCAATGAATATACCAAGGCCAGACACTCCGTACCTAGGTAGGAAGTGCCAGTAGATGGTTTTCAGTATGATGCCATCCCATATCCTATCTTCTATGCCCATGAAAAATATGTTTGGCAGATATTTCACGTGCAAAGTTTGCGAGTTTTTATTATTCCATTAGCCATATAGCTGGGTAAGATTCTAATGCTAAAAGCGGTATCATCCTATGTGTAACAATCTAATTGTGGCACTACAAAAGAATCTTGCTAACGGCATTGATCTGCTTCAGCCTTTACGAGTCACAGGTTCCGTACGCACTATCGCAAACACTTGAGGCGCAATAATCAGAGGTCGAACCACTATAAAAGCCTGTTAGCAAAAGAAACAATCAAAATCAAAGCAGCATTGACTGGACTTACCAGTATCCGTAGATGTCACAACAATTCCCAAATTCGGAGTCCAAGCATGTATATCCACTATTTGCAGAGCCACATAGGCCGTTGGGAGATATATTCGATGTTGCTGTTGGAGTTGCAGAGGTGGAAGTCGAGGTCGAGGTCGAGGTCGATGTATCACAGATGCCATAATCAGGATCACAACTACTGCCACAGTAGCTACTACTCGATCCGC
This sequence comes from Penicillium sp. OUCMDZ-019, assembly GCA_011750695.1. Classification (NCBI taxonomy): domain Eukaryota; kingdom Fungi; phylum Ascomycota; class Eurotiomycetes; order Eurotiales; family Aspergillaceae; genus Penicillium; species Penicillium sp. OUCMDZ-019. Next base: position 47,225 of record WTTZ01000124.1, read on the forward strand.
TATAGACAACGAAGAAAAAGAAAGAAAAAAAATCAGTGTTAATGCCGTGAGTTGAAAAGAAAGAAAAGTTCATATGCCACTCACCAATAACCATAAATATCACAACAATCTCCAAATCCAGAACCTAGACAGGTGTATCCATTATTGGAAGAGCCACATAAACCACTGGGAGATACGTTCGACGTTGCTGTTGAGGATGGACTTAATGAGGTAGAAGTCGCGACCGAAACACTGCTGGAAGCTGATGATGTATCACAGATGCCATAATTAGGATCACAACTGCTACCACAGTAGCTACTGCTCGAACCGCTATATGTAAAAAGTGTTAGTGTTGGCAAAACCGTGCTAGGCAACAATTATGCCACTCACCAATATCCGTAAGCATCACAGCAATATCCAAAACTAGAACCTAGGCAGGTGTATCCATAGTTTGCAGAGCCACATAGACCATTAGGGGATATATTCGACGTTGCTGTGGGGGTGGCAGAGATAGCTGTAGAGGAGGCAGTTATTGTGGTCCCACTGGTAGTTGTTGTAGCAAGGACAATGCTTGTATTGAAAGGTTGAGTTGGCAATGGCTGTGAGAGGTTGAGAATACAAACTCGATCGTATTCGGACATCCACGCAGTGTCATCAAGCTCTTCTGATGTCAGCGCACCAGTTATGTTGTAGTATGCCATAGCCTGGTCACAGAGAGTGTAATTTTTGGTGATTGCATAGGCGGTACTGTTGTATGTGGATGTCACGGTGGATACACTTGGAATGGTTGGAAGAAGCCAGCTGAGATGCTATCAGCTTTTGATGTCTAAGTGCAGACAGTAATTGGGTCTTTCTCTCACCTCATAGTACGATTAGTTGTGACAGTGGCACTCATGTTCATGGTAGAAGGCAAAGTTGTATAAGCCGAACGAGTGGTTGTAGGGTATCCAGAGTACGTCTGAATGTTGCCAACAGCCTCTACGCACTGTATGTTTCCCAAATCAGCAGCAACAAATAGATATCCAGGGTAAGATGACATACATAGCTATTTCCTAACCACAGAGAGGAGCAGTTATTACCTAACTGGGGATTGAGAAAATAAAAGTCGGCCTCCGTAATTCCAAACTTGGACTCCACAGAGTCACACGTATCTTCGCTCTGGATAGTGTACCAATAACCACAGTTGTCGTTGGATGTTGTCACTGCGTTGGTTGGAACAGCACTGCAACATGACAAGAATCAGTGGGAGAGTTTTAATGCATGACAAGATCCATCTTACACTGCAGAGCTAGCTGCCCTAAGAGGAAAAACAGATGGGATGGCTAAACTGCCCGGTGGGCTGTATTGAGACGTGTTAGAGATTTCTTTTGCCATGAAAACACAGATAAATCAGCTGGGTGTCTTACCTCAAACAAATATATTCACCAACCAATGCATTTAGATTGGAACACAGAGAATTGATACTGGGATTCCATGACCGGAAAATGGGAATCGAAACTTGTCGTGTAAGATTAGACAGGATAGATGTACAGGTGTCATTCGACTGAACCAAATAGATATCACAGACTCCGGGCAGACAAAGAGTTTGGTTCACAGTCAGATAATTGCATCCAACTCCGAGCGCGTTGACATTGGCCAAGGTCGGAGTAGAGACATTTGCGGCAACAGAGATATCAACGCACGTTTCATTAGCAGAAGTCACATACGTGCTAACACTTGGGTCGCTAGTGTTGCAACGCGTATTAACTTGCAATGTGTCGGTGGCAGTGGCAGTGGCAGTGGCAGTGGCAGTGGCAGTGGTAGACAAGGTCCCAGTTGCAGTCGATGTGGTGCTGGAAAGAGAAGTGATGGAATGGAAGAGTGACAGCCAAATTAGAAGGCCGAGGAGTTTGTTTTCCCAAAGAATGGACGCCATTTGACTGATGGCAGATGTCGTAGTGTCTACTGCTTGTCGATTGATTTACAGGGAACTAAAAGCGAGAGACGAGTACCTAGGCAAAAGGAAGGAAGAAAGTTGAAGGAACGACGAAGGTCATGAGAGACATAAGATTCGTATATAGAATACGAAGAATGACCAGCAGTACCCAAACGGAATCAACAAGATGCAAAAAAACTCAGCAATCTACACTGTTAGGTGAAGAATAGATATGCAATTAAAATAATGACCTAGGCAAATTAACCTGCATATTAGATACTTCGTTCAAGTTCGCTTACCTAGGTACCATGAACAATTTGCTCAACAGTACTCCGTACTCACTACTACGGAGTAGTAAATAGCCACGAATCTATGATATCCACTGGACCTTTTCAAATTGTAGCCTCCTACGCCACAAATTAGTTACTAGTTGGCCACGCCCTAATGTCTCTCGGAGTTTAGGATGTAACCTGACGCACAACTAAAATGCACCTGGTCCCCATCGCGGGTGACTAACGAGCCCTAAGACAGACTGTACAGCAGTAGCCTCAGGGATTAGCCAGGAACCGATCCACGGTTGAAGAAAAGGCGATATTAATTTTATCGCCTAATCGGCGTATATTTTTAGCCGTAATCTAATCTAGCAGTTAGTATGGACCTCGAACTCGCCGACTGACCTCGAGGCTGCAGTAAGTCGAATTTCACTAATGAAAATCAACTCTAGCTACGCTAGAAAGAGGTAATACGCTTGCTTAGAACCTTAGGCAACACGTAACCAATTTGATTAACTGCAGATGCGGAATTGCCTATTTAGGAAAAAAAACTTATCCGCGAAGAAAAGTACTCATACCCTGATGGTGCCCACAGGCACTAATGCCGGGCCTGGTCATGTAATCCCGGTTGACCAAACGTGTAGGCTGTAGAATCCAGAGTGAGTAACATCCTAATCAGAAAGACCAAGTGAGATAGCTAGGTATTGAGCATGGGTCACTGTTAAACGAGATGAAGGTGGAGAGGGAGGCTTGCCTGGGCAACAGAAGTAATGCATACTACCTCGATGGGATGGAAGTTCCTTGTACGTATATGAATTACCTACTAGGTGGTGGTCGTAGTTACGAAACATCTTATAAACGCATGGATAATCTCTTTTCCTTTGGTATTTCGGTCCCAGCATCGCTGAACATTATCTTCTACACTCTTTTCGTTGGTAGTTGAGTATTTCATCATCGTCAATCTTTCTCTCTCCATGCCCAACTAGCATTTACGCTCTCTTTACAGCTCATTTCTTTTGTTTTCATTCTCACTACCGGGTCATTTGGATATCTCTTTCATAGATCTCCCAGGCCACATCAGTCTCCTATGCATGTACGACTCTCGACTTCCACGGAGGTCCCTGGAAGAATTATATTGCAATGGCTGTTCATATTTTGCCTACTGACGCAGACACTGGCCCAGACGTACTACTGTAACGCAACCTCTCCTTGCTACAATGGTGCTTGCTGTGGTATGACAGATGGCCAAGACGGCCAAGGGGTAGGTACAATATAATTTGAAGCTCCACGTCTCCGTCTTCTTGAAAAGGATTAAAATTTGACACAATTCTCCAGATTTGCGGCTACGGACCTTTCTGCGCAACAGATGTCTGTGTAAGCAATTGCAATGCAACCGCGCAGTGTGGTAAATATGCCTCTCCCGTAAATTTGACCTGTCCTTTGAACGTGAGTAATCCCCTATATATTTTGAGAGATTACGGCAAGACTTACAGACTATAACCACAGGTCTGCTGCTCTGAATGGGGTTTCTGTGGCACGACAACCGATTTTTGTCAAGATTCCTGCCAGAGTAACTGTAATCCGCCCTCTGCGCCGTCCTGCTCTTCCAATGATGTTTATAAAAGAGTCATTGGGTACTACGAAGGGTGGGCTTCGGATGAACGGCTATGTGATAGCTGGAGTCCGAGTGATATTTCCACCACTGGCTTAACTCACATATACTACTCCTTTGGGGAGTTCACTCCTAATGATAAGGAGGAGAATGAGTGGGCTATTAATTTCATGAGTGGTGTGACTGATGAAGATCAGTTAGTTATGGATTTGGTCAATTTGAAGGAAAACAGTCCTGGTCTGTCCGTATACCTTTCCATTGGCGGATGGTCGTTCAACGACGGTGACACCGCTACGTACTGGTCCGATATGGCGTCGTCGGAGAGCTCCAGAGAGTCATGGTGCTCTGCAGTTCTAAGAACTTTGCAAACATACGGTTTCGATGGCGTGGATCTGGACTGGGAATACCCTGTTGCCAGTGACAGAGGCGGAAAAGCTGCAGATAAAGAAAACTACGTTTCTCTCATTTCTCGGTTGAGGGTTACCCTAGATACGTCAGGCAATACTTACGGAATCTCATTCACGACACCATCTAGCTACTGGTATCTGCAGCACTTCGATGTCTCTGGCATGTTGGAGGCCGGAGCGGACTGGACAAATCTGATGACTTATGACCTCCATGGTGTTTGGGATGCCGACGACCCGTGAGTGAAATACCCGGAAAAAAAAAGAGATTTCTGGATTTCCATAAGGCTAATGAAACGGATATAGATATATTGGCAATGTGATGTTAGCTCATACCAATTTGACTGAGATCAAGACCTCGCTTGGCCTCATGTGGAGTGCCGGTGTTAGCCCCTCCGATATCAACCTTGGAATAGGATTTTACGGCAGGTCCTACACGATGTCGGACATTTCATGCTATTCACCTGGTTGCCCATTTTCGGGTGCAGGGAATCCTGGGCCCTGTACCGACAGCGTTGGAACCTTATCTTACGCCGGTGAGTTGTTTTCCTCTTTACACAGAAGAGGGCGAGTTGAGAGACACTAATATATTCCGGCTCATGTCAGAAATTATGGAGTATATGCTAGAGGACGACGTTTACTTCGTCTGGGATGAAACCGACGCAGTCAACTACATGGTCTGGGGTGGCGATCAATGGGTTTCATTCGATAATAATATAACCTTCCATCAAAAGGTGGAATACGCCAACGAAGTCTGTTTGGGAGGCTTGATGATCTGGTCTGTCGATCAGGATACGTATGACTGGCAGGCTTTGAGTGGCCTGCTTGACCAAACTATAGCCAGTGCCGACATCCTGACGGGTGACTCCACCAGTAGCTCTGACTTATCGCAGATCTACTCTGCTTATACCGGCACTGATTGCTACATTTCAGACTGTGTCGACTTGAATACTGGACAGTGCGAGACTGGGTACAGCGTGTTGGACTACGTGCACAATGGAACATACGGCATGATTGAGGACCCGAGTAGCACGGTGTGCAAAACTGGGAGTGAAGACGACTCTGATGCTCAATATCGGATGATTTGCTGCCCTACCGACGCCATGCCCGAAGGCTGTTTGTGGGAAGGGGATTATAATAATATGTGCACTGGAGGAAGCGACACTTGTGGATCTAGCAAGTTCGAATTGGTGGCCGATACCTACGTTGACAGGACGGGCTCAATATCTTGCACTGAAAATAGCGTGAGGTCTCTATGCTGTAACACGGACCCAGCACTTGAAAAATGCTCCTGGTCTGGGTGTGGTGCTTCCTGTCCTGCAGGGAACTACACTTTTGCAGAACAAACTACATACTACGGATCTAGTATGTTTTTCTTTTCTTTCTTCTTTACTTTTCCGGGCTGAACACACAGAATGAGCTTGCTAAATTGTTTACTAGACTTGGCCTCGGAAGGCTTGACATGCTCGTCTGGTGAATACTCCAGTTTCTGTTGTCCGAGTGAAGGTAAGATCAAGGAAGCCCCTGGCGATGCTGTTTCTGATGCTAATGCGTTTGCGAGATACCTACGAAGGGTGTAGCTGGTATGGCTGTGCCGAGAGCTGTCCAAGCACCAAGGTTCTGATCACTCAACGAAGCACGATCGTTGACGATGGAAGTTCAACAACCTGTAGCAGTGGATTCAACAAGCTTTGCTGTGACCCTCCAGACGCTTCCACAAGTTGGCCTGTGGACCCAAAGGATCTGTTTGAGTATCCGGATGAAGAAGATGTTAGTTATTATTATGACGTGCAAAAAGCATCCAACGATGAAGGTGAGTTTTGACCCCAAATTATTCTTCTTACAACACCTCGCTGACAATTTTAGATACCGATAATGCTAGCGAAGACCCCTTTGCTCTGGTGATGATCGACGGTGATGACAGTGCCTACGACGAGTCACTGGTCGACCAATGGTCATTCCTGACTGAAGAGGCAGAATTGCAAAAACGAAATCTGAAGGTTCATAAGCGTCACAGTATGTTTGAGCACCGCAATGATACATTCGATAATGTGGTGGAGGTTTACCACATCCAATGCACCAATCTTCTCGCCAATGCAAATCCTTGCACGTCCATTTTTGAAGGAGGCGCGTCTAATAAAATTGTCAAAATGCCTCACAATGTGGGCGCCGGTCCATATGCACGCGTTATCAGTCTTAACCCTCTTTCGTCCAGCGAGGTGAATGTGGTGCCTAGATCTACGGATGAAGTGTATGAATTGAAGGTTGATTATGATTTTGCCGCAGCTGCCGAGGAGCAAAAAGGTGATGTCTACTTCCGAATCGATTATACTAATCTCCAGGGATATTGGTTGGTGCTTCTGATTTTCTAATGATGGGTTATATGTGCTAACTCAACTATAGGGATGACATTACAGACACGCCGGCAAAGCAGAAGCGCTGGTTTGGCTCTTTCGACAACTGGTTAAAGAAGATGACGACGATTGTGAAGGACGAGACCGGCTCCCTGCCTCTGACATACGAAGAACATATAAAGCTCTTCCATGCGCAGGAATATTGTCCGGCCTGGAATCTCAATGCCACTTTCGACGTTGACGCATTCCTTCATCTCGGACTGTATTCTCAATATGGATATTATTTTGAGGGCTCCATCCTGCCGACTCCGGAGGTTATTTCAGCATACGGCTATTTTTCGATTGAGCCCATTGCTGAGGTAAGTACCATTTGAGCAGCAGTTGTGCCCAAATTATTACTTATTTTGTATAGGTTCTTCTAACGGTCCGGGCAAATGCAATTATGCAATCCTCAACCGGGTCCACGGAGCTACTTTCTGTAGGCTTTCCCGGTATGTCTGTCAAGGGATTGATCAGTATTGGCCCTGAGTTGGCTCTTTATGGTCAGCTGGACGCCTCCCTCAGTGTCTCTGGTGAACTTAACGCTGGCATTTCTGTGGGCTTTGACCGAACCGAAGTGTATTTCCCTCAAGACGCTGCTGGGAAGGCGGACACCGTTGCTCCAAGAAATGGCAATAGAACCCAGACCTATAGCTTTGACCCGACATTGGATGCAACCCTGAGTGCTGAGGGCACCCTGGCGTGTAAGTTGCTCCAACAGTGTCAGGGCGTAAGTGTATCGCTGACAGCCGATAGTATCCTTGACGCCAGAGGTTCGCTTTGGAATTTCCGTTCTCGGGGGCAGTCTTATGTCCGGATATGTGACAGCAGGTCTCACTAACACGCTTACCTTTGGCGTGAGTGCCGAAGCATCGGCCTCGCTAGATGGTTCAGCTACGGCTGGCTTCTGCTACTGGGCGGACTACGTACATTCTATCTTCGTCAGGGCCGATATGTCGTGAGTAACAAACTTTGAATCTCTCTACTTACTGTTTCTGATTTTTTCTCCTTAGCTTCCTCGGTAATGTGACCTACTGGGGCAGTCAATACGATGTGACATCTCCTAGCGACCCCCTTGAAGTGGTGCCGAAGACCTGCACCAGCTATTCCAGCAATGATACTCTTACAAAGAGAGATTCTACCGAAGATCTGGTCCCCAACGGCACTGGTGAAGCTTGTTTCGGAGGGATCATCTCCTGTCAGACAATCGACAATAATGTTACCAGCGCAGCAAATCTATCCTGTCCCGTTGTCTGCAATGGAGACTCTTGCGCGATTCTGGATAATGGTTCCTCGAAGAAACGACAAGCAACCATCCCCCAAGGCTGTGTTAGGTTTCCGGCAATGTGGTATAACTGCGACTGGTTTCCTGACACAAATATCCAAAATCAGGATACATCTACTAACCAAGCTCAGCCGTACTACCGAGCCACAGGTATTCACCCCTTGTTATCCATATTTACAAACGTCTAACCGGGTGTTCAGGAATTTGTGACAATATCTACTCGTACCTTAATGGGCACATGAACCAATGGAATCCGGCGACCATGGGATCAAACTTTATGCTTTTGGAATATCGACCGGATTCTAAAAAGAAGAATCGAGCCGCTGCCTGTGGTAAAGGAGATAAGACAGGCACACCTGCCAATCGCTGTTCTCAGATAAAAAGGTCACTGTGGCCCATTGCTGTCCAGAAAGAAAAGGATTATCAAGTTGCACGAACGATGGAGGGCTTCGTTGAAAACCTATCTTGCGATGAGTTTCCTTGTGCGTGTTATCTTTCACCACTTTTATTGCATACAGCTAACCCGTGGTGTGTTTGTTTCCTTGATAGTCAATATGTGAGTTGTACCTGGCAACTTAATTGGAATGAGCCAATTCTAACATTATGGAACAGGGTGTTTGAAGGTGGACCTGGCGCAGTAAGCACATATCTTCAGCTGCTCAGAAGATTCCCAAGTCTAACCAGAGATAGAGCACTGCTTGTGCTCCGGTTGAACAGCAAGACTACCAAAGCACGATAAACGGCCAGATTCCTCATATTCATGATACGGTAAGTTCTTTGGCAAGTTGAAGTGAATAGCCAGATGCTGACCCCCTTACAGCAGTCAGGACAGGATTGGAGCACCAAAGCATTCACTGGATATACTCGCTACTTCACCGTAAACCTCTTCAGTGCTAGAAGCAACGCGAACACAGGGTCTCTGACTCGCCTTGGACCGTATGGGGGATATTATGATGGGCAAGCCAACTCTCACATAATTGCTCAAGTTCTAGGCGGAATCAACACTTTTTATAGCAACATTTGGACATTGGATGGCAACAACGCCCTCTGTCAGTTTGATGAAAATCCTGAGTATATTCCAAGACTAGGGATAGATGTGATGCTGGCATTGCCTTGTCAGGTGGTATACGTGAATCCCTACACCACAAATATATGGAAGCGCCATGATTTCGACGACTACGAAGGACCTGAGCATTTACATCCCCAGCATTGGCAGGTGGAAGGTACGTAATAGATGAGCACTATATACAAGGATATCTAGCTGACTTTTCTTTCCCTTGATTAGAAGTTCGAATCCCTAAGAACTGGAGGGAGCTTGCGATCCAAATGCCTGCCGCTGGGATCGATGATGACGCATTTTCAGCAATGATTGAGAGAATTTTTGAACAGGCTAATTCTTCCAATGAGACTATCACTCTAAAGCCTTACAATGCGACTGGCAGTACACCGTCGATGTCTACAGCCAGTCATATGCCGAGTTCAACATCATCCCACGAACACTTTGAGAGACATATTCATTGGCATCATTAGGAAATAATCCTCGATGAGAGGCATGCCAATCAGCCTATAATCAGGTTTATAAGTCTTCCAAGGTTGTTTACAGTATATTTACAGCTGTCCATATTTACTCTACTTGGGTACATCTGGTTATCGTTCACGATTTCCAAGTTCAGCGGCTTAATATCCTAATGTATTTGGCAGTGTACCATTTATTGTACTTAATTACCTAGGTAGGAAGTCATTGTCCCTGACCAGGTTAACAGGTGATATGAAGTCAAAACGATAGCTAGATAGTACCAGAAAGTTAATGATAATTGGCCTCAACAACCAGAGATATAGGCCTGGTTGAATGAATTATTAGGTAACAAATCTCTAGCTCTTGATGCAGGGGACGAGTGGCTTGAGAACATGTTTAAACGAGACCCCATAAGACTTTAATCTCTAGAAACATGAAACAGAGCAAAAATGGTCATTCTGTGCTGGAAAGGTGGAGAGATATTGTGAATGATACTAATAGAAGTAACGGGCTTATTTTTCCATCCCAATCAACACACAGCAGCCAATACCTGCATCAACTTCAAAGTAGGTAGCCATGTGTGATCATCACCACACCCTCCTGCAGTGTGCTATGATACATCCAACAGACTTGCATCTGTAGGCGCTTCGAATATATAAATGCGCTCTAGTTTCCTCTATGCCATCCCGGGCTTTCGCTTGGAACATGGAAGCCTCGGATTTCGATTCGAAGTTATAAGGTGCTCTCTCGATATCAATAGCTACTTAGGGCAAGGGTTAGGGCTTCCGCGACATGTGATAGCACTCACTCACACGCACTGATCGGATGACACATGCCCAGGAAAAAAGCACAAAGAACTATGTATAAGAAATCGCACCTCAAAGCTGGGCAGTAATTTTTACACACAACCACTGTTATAAGTACAGCACTGGCTACAGCTCAGGGACAAGTCGAAAAACGAGCTGGGAAACGAGCTTGCCTAGCTGTACTCCGTAGAGTCTAGACACTGATAGGTTATGTATACTGTAGCTTAATTTAATTATTAAATTAATAATAAATTTATTACGTATGCCATATGGACCCCTACACACGTAACTATGTAGTTACTAGCCAATAATTAGTCAATAACTAGTACTAAATACTACATGGACTCCACCTTTGGGTTTGATACGGCTCTGTCGGCTCGACGGCCGCCGGCGTATAGACTAACACAACTGAAGTGCTCTCTTATAACCGAGGTGACCCTGGTAGAACCCCCCAACTACTCAGTGTTAGACTGTGAATAATAATTTGCAGTGGTCTAGATACTTCGTTTAGACAGCTTGAACCATGCTGCAAACATTCCTCACATCTGACAAACTGTGGCCAGGCGGCATCCCCTCGTCGGTCCGTCGTCACCAAAATGGAGACTTGTCAGAAGAAGAGATGAATGAGGAGTCAAAAGGATGGTGCCAGTTTGTGGAGGTATGACCTGACTTTGGACTGATTTCCTGTTTTGTCATACTAACTTCCACCAGGAAGAATGGATTTCGAAGACTGATCTCGTCGAGGAAACGCAACACCGACGAGCGCTCATTGAAAGATGGGCTTCTGCAAATCAGACCTTTCGAGACGTAAGTCACCAATACAATCTCATTGTCCATAAATTAATATGATATGTTCCAGTCGTATCAAGATCGTGCTCCTTTACGAGACTCGCCGCTGGACTATCCCCCACACCTTCTTTCTAAAACCCGGCTTCGCGTGAAGCGCTTCTACTGTCTAGCATCAGTTGATAAGGAGCAAGATACAGATAACTATAAACGCCTTCTTAAGCTCCTCGTTCTTCTGTATTTTCATGATAATCAAGGGTTCGCCCATCCAAGGGCCCATGAACCTGAGGAGACTCCTCAACGTCATCTCCCCGACATCTTGGTCGACTCATGCACAACAACTGACTTATCTTCTTACCACAATCTACTGTTAAATATCCATCTGCACCCGGCTGACTTTCGCGCTATATCTATGACCCGATCCGGCACGGTGTTATTCCCTAATGCAGAGGATGAAGAAGAGTTCATGGTGATCAACCAGGACAGCTTGAACGAAGGGAGAGTGGCACTCATGACCTTTAAACCTAATGGGGAGGTTGCAGATTATGCAATGCTCCTCCCGTGGAGCGCATCTCTTATAATGAACAAGCGCGTGGGCTTGTGCTGGGGTTTCGATGAGTTGCTAGATCCCGAAGGATATCTTGCATGCGATCATTTCAACCAACCGTAAAGTTTTCCCTTTCTTTTCTTGTCCTCTCTTTTATTCTTCCTTATCCTCTTTTTCCTTTGTTTTTATTCTGTTAAATCTTCTAATAGGAGACTGGCTAACGTGATATAATGATAATAGGTTAAATATGAATGAACCTCTTCTAGCTATTGTGAACCAGGCTATGCAAAGAAAAGACCTCAGACAGGGCCGAGATTATAGCCATCGTTTATCACTTTGGAAGCGTGAGATTGAGAAATTTGCGCCTGGATATCTGGAATTGGAACGCCAGGGACGAGCAATTGAGTTTGATTTGGCGAATCTATGGACCGAGTTACTTGAGAGTTACAGTCATTTTCCGCCACCGCCAAAGGCCCTAAACCAACGGTTGTAGAGCCAACCTAATATACGGTTCGATTCCTCATTTAAAGAGCATGTTTTAGTACTGGACAGATTAAAGAAAGTGAACTTGCGAAAGCACCGCGCCATACTTGACTCATTTCATGAAGTAATCTCTGAAATCGATACTTATAGACCAACTAGGTAGTATCCGGGTTCTGTGACGACTGGCTGGCCGCGAGATTTCGCAGCAGGAGCTGATGCTGTTGTAGTCTGCTGCTGCAACAGTTGCGATCCCGAAGACTGCGTGTCCATCCTCCTATGTCTCGCTCAATAGTTATCGTGAGAAGACCTACCTTGCCTTCTTCCGCGCGAGATAACCATGCCTCGGTTGCGTAGGTTTTACGCCATCCCACAAACCTGGAATTGGCTTCATCAAAGAACTGTCCAAGCCAATCTTTGATGTTCTTGAGTGAAGTCAATAAAGGGGTCTTGATCCCTGAAAACAACACCTTTTTCTCGAGGCGACGTTCAACTGTCAATTTGAATTTATATATATTTTCCATCATTATTTCGCGACCTTTTAGGCTCCAGCCAAATGTACTAGCGATATAGACGTCTGTAGCCGGATGACCCTTGAGCTTGCATTCATGTTCAAATGGCTTGAGAACCGAAGTCCCTTTGATCATCTCACACATTTCACGCCATGTCATAGCCACACAAGGGCAGAGCTCAACCATGCCTTTGTACGGCGTGCATGGCAGCTCTTTGAACGGATACGGTGGAAATAAAGGATACTTCCAATCCGAAGGTCGATGGAGTTTCCAGCATCCATTGCAATATTTCCAACGGCTATCTTCGAGCCGACAGAGTAGCGCCTGATACGCTGTCAACTGTGTCGGGTTTTTGGCATTGATATTGGCGCATCGTATCGGCCGTTTTTCAGCCTGGAGGAGTGGAAATGACTTTATACGCCGGATTGATCGAAATGTGAGATAGACATTGTATAAGTGCCTGCAGGTTAATGCAAGACATATCTGATCCGGAGTAGAGAGGAATTGAAAGATCAAGTCCACTACTTCTGACGGAACACTTTTTGCAATGCTCGGTTTCTGATGCCTCCGTAAGATGGAGTGCAATTTTTCTCTTGTGCGTTGAAGATTCATACTGTGCTTGCTTCAGTGGTGAAAAAAGGAGGAGGAGAGGAGGATACCTGCTAGATTCCCAGGCTGTTGCCTAGCACGTTGTCGTCGTTAGATGGAGTAGGGCTATTGTCTGATGCCTTAGGCAGAACACCAAGAAAGCATGGAAGAAGTATTTCCATATTGGGAATCCAATCTATATAAAGTCTGCCTGCTTTTTCAGGTACTTGGTTCTTTTTCCCACCATCATCACCATGGACTTTTGGGCCGATTTTGAAAAGTTTGTCAAAGTCTGCCATTTCATCTCAACTTTATTCCACACAGCTCTTTTTCTTTCACCTCATCGTGTACCTTATGAAGTTTCGTAACTTAAAGGTGAAAAAGGATGGAAACCCGTAAGTAATCCCCTATGTATTCTCTTTTGCCTGGCTGTGTGCAGGGCCACCGGCGACGAGCCCACCCTTCTACGCAGGGCCGGTGACTAGTAGCCTTCGGGCGAAGCCAGATGTATATAAATTTTAGCTTCTTTCTTGAACAGTTTGCAATGCTCGGTCAAATTCCATTGTTCCTCGTAGATGTAGATCGATGTAGTTACTAAGCTAGTGCGGAGCGGAGCTCGGAATGACGTCCGGTGGGACCTCAAGTTCCTCAACGGCCAACCTCACTCCAACACCAACCAGCACGAGATCAACTGCTAACATCCGTGGCAGCTGCTGGCTGCCTACATGTACAGTATTTGTTTTCTTCACTGATTGTCTTGCCAGCATGCCCCCTCAGAATGGCGCCAGAAGCAAGAACAAGATCGACAAGCGCGATTTCGACGCCAACAGGCCCCTTCTAGCCGACCATGACAGCACCGACGAGGAGAACGCGCCCATACCCAGACTCTCTGCAGACAGTGCTTCCACGGACAGGCCGAGTGACGGTTTGCTCGACCATGTGGTCGAGAACATTGTCGAGCGGGACCGGCAGAAGATGAAGAAGGAGGTCATCCGAATACTGAGTTTCGTATGGAGTGTTATAAGCTGGTATAGCTTGCTTCTTCAAAAACTGACATTCACTTTAACTAACTGATCGTAGTCTCGGTGCCGGTAGCATCACCGCGTTTTCCTTGTACGGACAGCTCCTCCTCACGCGCCTACATTACTCCCAAGACCGCGTCAATGGAGTCGCCGTTGCTGCCGAGGTAGCCATGTACCTGCCCGTGCCGATATTCGGGTACATGTGCGATCGATATTCTCCATCACCCGTTTCGTTACTTGCGGGCATCTTTTTTGGCGCGGGATATTTACTTGCGGCACTGGCTTATAAGAGCGGCCCTCCAGAAGACGTGGGCGGGTCCGGATGGCCGTATTGGGTTATGGTGGTAGCTTTTGTTTTGGTGGGCATGGGGACGTGTTGTCTCTATGGGTCTGCCATAACGGCCTGTGCAAAGAACTTTGGCAGGGGGAAGTACAAGGGTATCATGCTGGCGGTGCCTATCGCGGCGTTCGGGTTAAGTGGCATGTGGCAGAGCCAGATTGGTAGCCATTTGCTATGCGAGAGACTTCCTGACGGCACATGCGGCGATGTGGATGTGTTTAAATACTTCCTCTTTCTGTCTATTATGTTACTCGTTATCGGTCTGGGCGGCACTGTAGCGCTGCGGATAGTCGACGATGAGGAGGTAGAGAAGTATATCGATGAGGCTGTTTCAGAGTTGGAGCGGAGTGGTATATTAGGAGAGGACAGCTTTTTCCGTCCTCGTGAAGAGATCAGAGCAGCATATGGGACGTTTCAAAGCGAGGACAATGCTTCTGAAGACGACGCTATGTCTATGACGCTCTCAGAAGACGAGCGCGCCGAGCTGCGTGAATCGAGACGTCTCCAGAAGGAGCGCGAGGAGGAAGAGCGTCAGAAGAAGAACTGGCTTCTGAATCAAGAAACCAGGCTTTTCTTCAAGGACCATACCATGTGGTGGCTTGCAGCTGGGTTTTTCTTTGTGACAGGGCCAGGGGAAGCATATCTCAACAACGTATGTACCATCTAACTCCCTTCTTTTAGTATTCAACTAACGTCCCCAGCTGGGAACTGTTATCCATTCCTTAACTCCAACATCATATCCCCTTCTATCTCCACCACCAGCCGGCTCAGCCTCAACACATGTCAGCATAATAGCCATCACCTCTACAATCGCGCGCCTCTTCGTAGGCTCCATCACAGACATCTTCGCGCCCCCCGCAACCCACCAATTCATCTACAGCCTCGACAACCCCAACCGCCAACCGGTCCCCCATCCCACCAACCGAGGCTACAAAGGCTTTACCATGTCCCGGCTCAGCTTCCTCCTGCCCTCCGCCTTCATCCTCTCTCTCGGCTTCCTCATCCTCGCCTCCCCCTTAATCACAGCTCATCCAGGCCTCTTCCACATCACCAGCGCGTTCGTGGGCTTCGGCTACGGCGCCTCCTTTGCTCTTATGCCCATCATAATCTCCGTGGTATGGGGCGTTGAGAATTTCGGCACCAACTGGGGTATTGTAGCTATGGTGCCTGCTGCGGGCGCTGCGGCCTGGGGCTTTGTCTACTCCAAGGCTTATCAGAGTGCTATTGACCCGATTACTGAACCGACGGATCTTCCGGGACAGTGTATTGGGTGGCGGTGTTTTGGTTTCTGGGCTGCGGGGTGTATGGTTAGTGTGTGGATGGCGATTGTTGTTTGGATGGTCGCCTGGAGGGGGTGGAAGAGGAGAGGTGTTGTTGTGTAGTTTTTCGTTCTTGTTGCAAAATCTATTCCTGGATCTAACCTGTGCTGATACTACTTGGGTATGACATCTGTTGTATACCATTATTATTATTATTATTATTATTAAATTTATAGTGCATATCCAGCCTCAAGGCCATGCAGACCTTTGTATACCATGATCGACTATCATTGGCACATGAGAGGTCTGAAGCCTAGAGCCTGGGTATGCACTATAAATATGATAATAATAATAATAATAATGGGATACAGGAGAGTCAGTCCTGGTAGTAGGTAGCAGGTGAACTGGATGTGAATTAGCTATATACCATAGACACTGCAAGTTATGTACTCGAATCACGAATGTAAATATTAAGCAAAATACCCCAATTAATGTACATGATACAGAATAGAATACTCCAATTTCACCAAGCCAAGTCAAACCAACACCAAGGCACAATCAAGACAAGATTAAATATCAACAGCTGTATCATCCAAGCCCATAAAAACCTTGTACAGCCTCTTACTAACCGCCGGCCCAATCCTCGAATCCGTCAGCGCGCCATTCTTGTTCGCCGACTTGCGCACATTCTCCAGCATCGTCGGGCCCTGCCTCTTCATCGCATCCAGCAAGTCCACCGCGCTAGGATACCTGTTCGCGATACCATATGCCATCGGCGCTGTGACGCGATTGACTTCCTGCAGCATCTTGACAAACGTGTCCAGCTTGTCTTCGCCGGTTTTCACCTGCCCCGTTTCCATGCAGAAGGCGGCGCCGTCGTAGTTCTCCATTTGCACGTGTCGATAGGGAATGGTTGAGATGTGCTCGCTGTAGTTTTTGATCCATTCGGCTGTTTCGCCGGCGGTGGCGGTGTGGTAGATTAGGCAGTTGTGTGTGACTTGCAGTTCCAGAAGGGCGTCTTCGATCGTGTCGTCTGCTACGAGGGGGGTGTCTTCGGGTTTTTTGGCCTTTGGTTTCCGGCCGCGCTTGGTAGTGGCGGTAGAAGTTGTAGGATCACCCAAGCTGTTGGTGTCGTTGATTTGGCGGAGCACCTCAGCTTGGTAGGCTCTGTTGCGGGAGTTCTGGTTTCTTCGCATCCACGCCGTCAACCCTTCGATTAGGTATATAGGTTTGCAATTGGAATATGCGGTTTTCAGCCTTTGGACATGATCGTCAAGTGTTTCCGTTTCATCTGCTGACGGCTCGGAGACAACCATGTCAACGAATTCTTGCGCTGGGAGCATGCACAATACATGGTCCTCGGATGCGATATACGGCTGACACGGTTCCCAGCGCGCTGCGTCTTCATTGTAATTGGACTTTTTCTTCCTCCGCCACTTGACGACATTCGGTATCGCGCTGTGAAAGAAGCTGTGCTCGGCGCCCAGAACTTTCACATATTCAACCACCTGATTCCCAACACTGCCTCCCTCGAACGTCCGTGCCATGTCGACAATCATTTCAGGCATCGACTCCTTTTTGTGAGTTTTTGACTTGTTCACCTCGGCAATATCTGCAGCCAACTGCTTCTCCCTCGCCTTTTCCTCTTTTTGAACTCGTTTTCGCTCTTTTTCTGCCTCCTTCTCGGCCTCTTTTTCGCGCTTGCGTGCCTCTCTGGTTGCCTCGCGCTCTTTCGTCTTGGCTGCTTTGTCCTCAGCGTTTACCTTGGGTTTCCTCGTCTTTGCCTTTGTCACCGGTTTCTCAATAGGCGTATCTGAGAGTGATTCGTCATCGGAACCAAAATCGTAATTATTCCTAAACGCAGGCTTCCTAGACTTTGAAGCGGACTTTTTGCTCTCTTTCTCTTTACTGCGGAGATCCGCTAGCAAAGCCGCAGTCCGGTCAGAGTAAGACGGCTTCAATGACGGCCGCGGATTGTCCAAGAGTGTATCCAATGACTCCTCCGGCAGGGTGTTGAAGGGATCACTCCAGTCCTCGATGTCGTCCCCGTCATCGTGTATAGTGATGACCGAGGGCCCGGCTCTCGAGTTATTGTTCAATGGCTTCCCCAGTCTCGCCTGCTCCCTCTCTCTTGTCGTCGTTCGCTCCGGCGCGGACGAGGTGAACACAATCGGGTCTGATTCCTCGCCGTCCCATTTGTATGTTTTCGTTTTGGTTGATTTGACTGTTTCAGCAGTAGTTATACTAGCAACAGCAGTAGCGCTGGTGTTAGTAGCCCTGGCTACATAGGGCAAACCCGGCGAGTCGATATCATCAGAAAACGTAAAGAGCGAATAATCACTAGCGAGATGCTGCGATGTCTTGGTTTGAGGGGGGTCTGGTTCGCAAGGCGGAGTTATTTTCCGCTTCTTTACCGAGCGCACCGGATCCTCGAAGAGGAATAAGGATGAGTCGACGTCGTCGGATAGAAAGTTGGGCGAGCTTGCTGGAGCACGGGATGTACGGGATGCGTGAGGGGAGAGCAAAGCGCGCGGCTGGGCTGATGGCGGAGGCGAGGGACGCGGCGGCGTTGAGTCGATGAGGTCAATGACCTCGGGCATTTTGCTCTCCTCTTATTATCTGCTCGCCTTCAAAGCGCGAGCAAGAACATCGTAATCCAACGTTGCCTTGAGGTCTGGATAAGCTCGACGCGACGCGGCGACGGCAGTTACCATACTTCACCGCCTGATGCATGACCCCACCTAATGCACAATTTTGGCTAAAAACGCGAAAAATCGCGAACTCTTCATACTATGATTACTATACTAATATGGCCTTAATTAAGCTCGCTCTTGAAGCTTTATAATCCTTAAAGCTAGAAGAGAAAATTAATATTACTTTAATCATAAAAATCTTTAATATTAGCTATTTTATACTTTTAAGATAATTCTACCAAGTTTTACATTTAAAAGATATATAATATAATAATTAATA